>JABUQX010027571.1:0-20000 GCA_015478945.1 Trachelipus rathkii | reverse complement strand
TATTTGTTTGAAATTCTTCGTACGTTGCGTAATGTCACTGAAGAAGAAGAAGAAGAAGAAGAAGAAGAAGAAGAAGAAGAAGAAGAAGAAGAAGAAGAAGAAGAAGAAGAAGAAGAAGAAGAAGAAGAAGAAGAAGAAGAAGAAGAAGAAGAAGAAGAAGAAGAAGAAGAAGAAGAAGAAGAAGTTGAAGAAGAAGAAGAAGAAGAAGAAGAAGAAGAAGAAGAAGAAGAAGAAGAAGAAGAAGAAGAAGAAGAAGAAGAAGAAAGAAGAAGAAGAAAGAAGAAGAGTAATAATTATAATAATAATCACACACACACACACACACACACACACACACACACACACACACACACACACACACAATAATTATAGACTATAATAAAAATAGTTTAATAATAATAATAATAATAATAATAATAATAATAATAATAATAATAATAATAATAATAATAATAATAATAATAATAATAATAATAATAATAATAATATTAATATTAATAATATTAATAATAATAATAATAATAATAATAATAATAATAATAATAATAATAATAATAATAATAATAATAATAATAATAATAATAATAATAAAAATACGAGCTTTGCACACCACTTCCAATTTCTTAAACGTATCAATCGCTTCAAAATTGATTTTTCTATTCTAGAATAGAATAGAACAACAGCTTTTAATCTTTTAAGCTAATATTTCGCCTGATCACTTCGAATATCATCAGAGACGAGTTCTAATCAAAACTGAAGGTGTCGAGGTTGGGACTGGAGGTTCCTTGTTCGCTTTTTAAATGCTCAAAGATCTTACTAACCTTGTATCTATGATGGGAGAGTTTGAGAGAATTTGTAATATACCCGATGTAGTATACCAGTTGTCAATGTCAAATACAATGAAATGGAAATATTTTGAACATATTTTGAGTTTGACTTGATAGAATCTCTCTATTGATGTAATTATTATATTTTAGGATTTATGATTTAACTTAGTTATTAACATTTTAATTTGTCACTTCACATATTTATATTTAAATAACATTTATATTGTTTCATCAATTGCTAACTAAATTTAGAGCTTGTCTCTGATAATGCCTGAAACGACCAGACGAAATATTGGATTAAAAGCTCGAAGAACTGCTATTCTATTCTAATCTATTCTAGAATAGTCCTTAAGAAAATCAATCTTCAGACAATAGATACCTTTAGATTTAAAAGCGTACCTCACTGTATCTATCTACAGTATGCTATTCTATCTATCTATCTATCTATTATTCATCTATCTATACTATCTATCTATCTATCTATCGTTATCTATCTATCTATTAATCTTCTATCTATCTATCTTATCTATTTATCTAGCTATCTATCATATCTCATCATATTCTATCCTTATCTATCAGTTCGTCTATTCTCTATTCTCTATCTTATCTCTCTATTCCTTCCTCTCCCTCTCTCTCTTCTCTCTCTCTCTCTCTCATACTAAATATATATATATATTATATATATATATATATATACTAATATCAATAATAATTATACCACACCCTCCTACCCCCACTCACACCCCTACCTAACTATATCATCACTTACCCTACCTACTACTACTCACTGACTCATTATCTTACTATTCCCTATGATCCTCCCATCATTATTCATTGATATACATTATTATATATATATCTAACTAACTCTATCTATCTAGTTAACAAAGTTAATATATAGTATATATATTCCTAGTATTCAAATACTTAAAAGGTAAATAAGAAATTTCATTTTGTACTTTCTGATACAACTAATTTGTAATAAACATTTTCTTTGATTTTTTTTTCTTTTTCTTTTTAGTAAATATAAAATAATTAAAGTTTAACCTTTTTTCAGATAGAGCTTCATTACTCATATTACTAATCCAATATACTCGCCTCTTATTTTTTACATATTAGGTCCGTAGTGCAAAACTCCAAAAATCAATATCCACCAAAATAGTTAATTTATCCCAGTTTACAGTTATCATGAAAATTTAAAATTTAAAAGATATCTAAAGAAATTTTATCGGCCAGCGGCGAATTCTCTAAAATATGTGTGGTAATAGCAAACATAAGCTGCGTCAAACGAGCGATATCCAGTAGTGACTTTTTGCCTTTTTAAAATCTATTAAAACCATTAAAAACACATTTAAAAACCCACTCCTAAAATAACAATAAAAAACCTCCCGCTCATAAAAAAACCACAAACAAATAAACATTCGCTTTATTTAGGGTTTATTTAAAAACTAGATCAGTTTTTTGTTTTTTTTTTTAAAAAAATATGGTTTTTCTTTCCAATCATACATACTAGTCTAACTATTATAAGTGTGATATCATATCATATCTATATATATCATATATCATATATATCAGTATACGAACTCTAGTAAACGATATTACCGCTGACACCACATTATAACTATAATATATATATATATATATATATTATACTATATAAATTATACATTTCTTGAATATTATATAGATTCTAAGCTTTTAGTTAAAAAAGTGTTCCGGAACAAACATTCATTTAACTGGCCATACTATATAATATTAGTAATTATATTTATAACAAGACGCATTATATATATATATATTTATATAGTATATATATATTATATAATATCTTATATATAATATATAATAATATATATATATTATATAGATTAATATATACTATTAATATATTCATATTGCAAAATAGTTGACACAACCTATTATATATATATACCTATATATATATATTATATAATTATATACTCTCATACTATATACATAAGCTATATACTATTATTATATATATATATATATATATATATTATATACTATATATTAATATATATATATATTATATATATAATATATATATTATATATATAATTTACTACTATAATAGTATATATATATATATATATATATTATATATTATATATATATATATTTTTACAGAGAAAACACCATCACTCACGCGCAGAGCCCCTAATCAAGGAGGACGTCTGTATACTCACTAACCGTCCGAGCAGGACGGAAGCAAGCAACAATAAGGAACTACCCATCCACGTGAATAGGCTCACATCTGCGCGACCCACTCCTACCAGTTGCGAACCTTGCGGGACCCATCGCTTTGTTTGCGGCGATGTTTGCTCTAACACTGAAGCTTATCGGGTGCTTTTTTATAATTAAATAAATAAATTTAATCAATTAAAATAAATATATACCTAGTATAATATTGTATAGTATATCTTAATATACATCCCGTACTATAAATAACTTTCCGTACGGATGTTAGAAACTGACATCCGAACTATATATCATTTTATAATAATAATAAGTTATTTATAATATATATATATATATATATATACTATTATAATATTTATATAATATATATATACATACCATAAAAATATATACATACCTAAATACATATACACATACACAACATATATTACAAATATTAAATATCACCTACTATTATTAGATACTATCCACTATCATTACTATCTTTATCACTACTATCACTATCACTGCACTATGATTTAAAAATATAAATATTATTTATGCTTACCACACCATATTATTTTTACTATTATAATTCATTTACCACTATTCACTATACATTAAATACTATCATTTATTATATATATACACTGTATATATTATTGATAACGATTCGAGCCTGACAACATCATCTAGCTAATGTATTACTATTTAAATAATGTGTATTGCCTATACTATACTTAAATACATCTATTTCAACACATATATTTAATATTATATTTACCACTATTCACCATATTAAAAATTTTCATTAACCAAATGTCATTAGTTACCTCTAAAATTCATAAATATGCACTCAATCTACTGGTATTTATAACTTACCGAGAAAGAAATATGAAATATTCGCGGAAAGAAATAAAAAACCTGTCCGCATAGTGAGGGGTTCCTAGTCCTCTTAAGCTACAGTAGAGAGCTGAGGATTTTAGGAAAAGTTCTAGACATGTATTTATACAGTTCTCGACGATAGACTGGGGAAACGCAGCTCCCACCTGATTCTGCAATTTCTACATGCCTGTCTCTTTAAAATTCTCCTCTTTATAATATATACCCTGAATTATATTACTGTATTCTACAATGTCTATACAAAACAAGACATATGCACAGATAGAGTGTAAGCATTAATATTTGAAATAAAGTCATATCGTCTGCTTCTTCCAATCCCAGATTACAAATGAAATAAAATTTAAATGTTTAAAATTTTACATTTTTATAAATCCAAAGATTCGTAAAATTTTCTTTTCTCCTTAGAATATTCCTTCTATGCAGTTAATCATGATGATTGTGCCCTTTCTTTCTTTCACTCCTTCGTTCTATAAAATTATTCCTAAAATATTCAGCTTAAGAATTCCAATATTTCTCGCATTCTCTTTCAAGAATGCCTCTTGGTTGCTTTCCTTCTTCTTTCCAATCACTCTCTTCTTCTTGGTCCTCTGATATTTCGCTCCCCTCTGGTTTCCCACTGTACGCGATCCAACACTTGTCAGTACGGCACTCGAATTCACTATTATCCATGTATACCAGCTATATTATATCTCTAATATATATCGATTATCATCATTTCTCGATAATGATAGTTGGAGCACAATATGTAATAATTAGTATATAAATCAATAGAATAATCAATTTATATATTACTAAGATAACTATATCTTAATTTATATGCTTTATAATATAGTATACACCTCCCGCTCAATCGTCATAAATCTTACCATACTTACAATTTATATTTAGTATATATCATATATCATCTTTTATATACTGGACGGAATATATATGCGTAATTCATAGTAAGGATTGCTATCATAGACTCAATAAACATATAACATCCGAATTGCTATATACCTACAACTATCCAGATATATGTAATATACTATGACTCAATGAAAAACTATACATATACGCGCATTATATCTATATTAATATATTTTACTAGATACATTCGAGCCGTCTAATAATAGCATACATTTAAGCTGATTAACCTGCTTCAATTCTTGATTCCTCATTCTAATAATATTCATATAAATGAATACCCGCATCACGAACTATAATATTAGTTACCACCTACGTTAAGCTATACTCACTCTATATATATATATATATACAATCTACACTAGCCCATCAGTTGCTATACCGCCTAATATTATAGTATACCTTACTATACCGTGAGCTTCGAAACCCCGATCGGTTCACTCAAACATATTAATATTTGACTATCTTATTGAGAAGAGGTTCGCTACGTTATAGAATAGAATATATCATCACCTGACATCGAAGCACTATAACTATCTGTACATATAATGTCCAAAATGAGAGAATATACTAGTTATAAGTAATTCTATATATATGCCGAGCCAGAGATATCATAATCTTACTTTTTTTATTTTTTGGAGCATGCAAGCACAATATTACTTTTCACACATTCAGTGTGGTTCATATTCAACTTTTTCTATATACACATTACAATAATCATAAGATTATCCTTACTTCACGTAACGTACGTCTATACTTATCTTAAGTATAATCCTAATATAGTGTGAAGTAATCAGCTGACTAATCGAAATTTATATAGATAATCATCATTGACGTATCTATTTCGCGTGCTCCACTCCGAAGCCGAGCATAGTCCCACGATGACCTCACCCACTCATATATACTGGTTAAATCCGCGATCTATATATTATAATTAATCACTAATACTAATTTACGATCACCCTTAATCACTTATAGAGCATTGAATCATATGATTGGCTTAAGTCTCCTGTCTCAACACCTGCTAACATATAGATGTAAGTATTCCTGGTCTATCTCCTGCCAATCGCAATAGCCGATTAATCAGAAATTGCGTCAATATTTATTAATATGGTATCACCGTGAATGCTCCATCTAGGTTTATTGATCAATTAGGTCCGGTACTTATATAAACTGTATTATACCAAACTAGCCATAAATAGATGCTTATTAACAATTTAAATATTATAATTACTATTGTATACCCACTTACACATATAATATATCAAGTTATCTAATATATACCCTATATTAGTAAGACTGGTCTAGTATTTCTTCTACCTTAATTTTGCTGCACAGTATGTAGTCTAGAGAACGGCCAGAGATCCCTACTTAGTAAATAATACAAAATATACATATGAGTATGAGAATGCCAGCTCAGACAATCATCTTCTTTAAGGTCTGGATTTTAAACTTTTTTTTTTTTTTTTTTTTTTTAAGTAATTTTTTTTTTTATATATTAACCGATATCTAAAGTGACTGTATTTACTCCTACTGATTGACACGAACTGGTATACTCGAATACATAAAGAGATACATGTCACGCTGGCCGAGTCGGTGGTCATCATCCGTGCCACCTATCCGGTGGAATACGATCCCGCGCCGGGGACTCAATGCTCCCTTCCCTCCGACGGATGGTCCCGGAAACCCCCGCTCTTTTGGTCTTTGGGTGTCGCCCGCGGGGGTCCCTCCGACCATCCCCTCCGGGTTATGAAACAATCCCCCCCTCTGTCCCCCGTTCGTCTCGAGCCCCCTAAAAAAAAAAACTTAAATTCAAAAAAAAAACAAAATTATTCATACAGATCTTTGGGGGCGCAAGCCGACGGGGGACAGAGGGGGGGACGCTTCATACCCCGGAGGGCATCTGGCAGATCGGCCAGGAACCCCGCGACACCCCAAAAGACCAAAGAGTGGGGCGCTTCCGGGAGACCATCCCGGTAAGGGGGGACCTTAGTCACCCCCCGTCGTCCACCGGCCCTAGACGGCCGGATGAGACCTCAGACTTGCAGCTCTTCCAAGGCCATCTTTGCGGTTTACCCTAGGGCATTCCTTTGGTTTAAAAAAAAAAAAAAATGAAATTTACTGTCAAAAAAAAGAAAATAAAAAAAAATCAGGTTAAAAACTCAACCTTAAATTTTTCGGCTGATTCCAAAATTATATAATTTGTTTTACTGTAGGACCTCCCGTTCTCTAGCTTACCATACTGGTGAGCATTAAAAAATCTGACCATCTTATATATATATATATTACCATATAATATATATATATACCTTATATATATATATATATATATATATTATATACTATATATTATATATATATATATATATATATAATATCCCATCAAAATATTCACACACATCTAATTCAATAACTTTATAATACAGAATGTATTAAAATAGTGCATAAATAAGTATCGTGGATTATTCTTATTATAAATATTATACTCAACACCATGAGCAAATACTATATTATATATATTTACTATATTAAATATATAATTACCCGTATATATACATATATATATTAGAGATTAACATATATAGACTTGGTGAAGCTTATTAAAAAATCAATAAAAGGAAATAGATGGTCTATTTTTTATCAATCTATATTTTTTTTTTTATTAAAACCGTGTTCTTGTTTAATTAATATATATGGTTATTCCCATGAACACTACAACATTCAAAAAATTTAATTTTCCAAATTTTTTGACGATCTTAGTATTACATAGGTGACGTCTCTTAATATTGCTAAGCTTTCTCATTTTTCAAAAGCCTATGGTGCCGGAGCACAAAAACAAAAAAAAAACAATCTTTTCTAATAGACTTCTTTGCTTTAATGTTTTATATTATAGTGAAGAATTAAAATAATAGTTCCTTTTCTTAGCTCAGGATAATATACGATTAACCAACTATACAGGATCTTATGTTAAAATCTACCACAATTCTCACATCGAAGATTACTCGACACCATACCATCTCCACACTGATCGTAAGAAGATTCTCTATTACAATTGCCCACAAGTGAGAGCAACTCTAATACATTTAAATCGATATTCTCATATAATTCCCCTCAAATCGTTTATATATATATAATATTATCCTCCTACTACACTAACAGTATATTATAAATATTACATCGCGTTAAGCTTATTTCAGATGAATAACACTAAGATCTCACTATCTAACCATATATATTGAGGAGAGAAATTAGATTAAAATTTTATAGAGCTCATATATATATAGTATTATATATATATATAATAGTTCATTACACTATAAGTAGATTATTAATAATTCCAATTTTTTAATTACTTGACAATGGGTCGTTTATAGAGAGAGGTGAGGGTGCTCTCGAAATGGAAGGTAGAAGCATACTTATCTGCTACCCCTCAAATATGCTTTGGAATCACAGATAGAAAACAACTGCATCACTATTTATGTTTGCCAGACGACTGATCCTTGTAAACGCGGCTTAAGTCCGTCAAAGTACGGAAGAATAAAGTGCTGACCGATTCGCTAGGAGTCGCTACATATTGAGTCACATCTACACAACATTACTCAACTATAATTATTATTAAATTATATCACTTTGTACTTTATAAGTTTAATGTGTTTCTTCGTCTTTTGTTAGGTCTAGGGTAAGGTGAGTTTTTCTTTGCTTGTGTGTTTTTTTATATTATAGCGAGTTTCTCTTTGACAGTATTCTCCAGACTAGATATACTCTCACAATCGAATATATATGTCGATAGAATCCTTGTGAGCGACACAACGGCTGATAACAAGTCATATGATACCTCATCTCCACACTGAGTCGTGCTGATCTACTCACAGCCTATAAGTACGTATGACTCACTCGCCGTTATAATTGAGAATATAATATTATCTATCATATAGTTAATAAAACTATCCTTACTATGATACAGCATATTATATATATCTATATATATATAACCTACTATATTCTATCTATAAATATAGATATATAATATTTATATATATATAAATCATTACCTTTGCCCCCGCGCCTAATTGACCTAATCCCTGGCCTGAAACAGAACCAACTGATACTTTCTATCGTATACTAATATTATAATATTATATAATCCCTATATTATTACAGAATTACTTTATGATAATGACGTTAGCTAATCATATAGATATTAACCCTACTTCGACTAACTATAAAAATAATCTCTTACTTAAAACTATTACCTTCTGTGATAACAAGTGATTAGTAACATAATTAAAACACCACCTCACTACTCTACTGAGTGTATCTCCATTACATACAACGCTAATCCGTATGATACGTATTTACATTATATATCTAAGTATTATGTAAAGTTTCTTACACAACCGAGAGTCCACAGGTACACGGCGATTGCTGCCGATCAAAAACAGAAAATATTGTCCACATGGTAGCACCTACTATGATACCACATATAATTAGGACGTCGTCTTTCTAGTCGAGTCGAAATGAAAAAGGAAAGTAATAAAAATCATATCTCAAAAACTACAATAGTACAGCGAAAAAGGATACATTTTTGGAAATCTGGGTAAAATTTTAGTAGGAACAATGTAATTAAGAATACCCCAAGGATCACATTTCAACGTATACCGCACCGTAATGGTAGGAGTACGGGGTCTCTCGGCCCTTTTCTTACAGAATACACAATACCATAATCATCCACGGGGACATACGGAGGCTAGGACTATTTCCCTCCCTCCGGGGAGGGTCTCCGAACCCCCGCTCTCTCTGGTAATTTGGCGACCTCATCGATCCCCTCGCCACAATCACCCCGGCTGTCGCGGGGTTCCTCGGCCCCTTCCTACGGTGGTAATGGAAGACCGTCCGCCCCCCTTGATGTTCCCCGTCGGCTCGAGCCCCCTACATGCCGTGTAATACCTTTAAATGAAAGGCTATATTAACTTTATTATAATTTGTTAAAAATTGCACAGAGAAGCAGTCTACAAACAAAGAAAAAAACAAAATAAAAAATTCAGTTCGACCCATTAGACAATCTTATTTACCCAATGTATCATAGATGCTTACCTAGTGAACAAAAATTGTTTTGATCCAAGCTCCCGGTTCCGTGTGGGCGTAAGCTAACTTTCGTAAACCTACTACTATAGCCTTAATTCAATTATAATAAACCTATCTACGCTATATAATAACTATAATATTATATCACTATACGATATAATATTAATATATACGAGGTTATATCTATAGATAGTAATACTATTACATATATACTACTATGTATATGCACTATATTAATATATATATATATTATATATGTATAGGCTAACCGTACATATATATTATTAATAATATCATTGGTTAGGCTTATCGTATCGGCGTTAAAACACTCTCTGGCCATGAAAGAGTGCGCATTATATGGTCGCCAGGTGACGATATCTTACGTCGTAGATGAGATTAGCTTCTCCCTGCGTCCCCCGTTAAAGGGGGACGACTGCCTCCCCTAAAGAATCGATACAAATGTTAATGATAGACCAGGTTTGAAATTTGTCGCAGTGTGGAAATTTTGGTAGCCATTAGGATGTCTAGAAAGATTTGGGAATTTCGGAACCTTCAGAGCGATTGTTGCATCTACAATCTAGGTCATCTACCCGCCGGGGCTGGCTCCGGTGTGCGTCAAGTGTTAGCTGGGTTAGCTACAATATGGTTGGTATATATAATACGATGACAGTTGTCTAACCTATATCATGTTATTGGTAACTATAGATCTCGAAAACTATGATGAGTTATAAGGACCGTATAAGGTGGCAATAGATGTACAGGGGCCCCCTAAAGGGGGGGTGTCTCCAGTAATAGAAAAAAGAAAATGGTCCGAATACCTACTACGTGAAATAGCGAGGGCTGAACATTGGATTAGTGTATATGAAGAAGGAGATAAATGAGTTCTGAATCGTGTAGAGTTTGAGCATGGCAAAGTTAACAAAACGTTGGGCGACTTGTTAGTAGACGAGGTATATTGTATAATGTAAACCGCTAACAATCTCTTGGTGTCAAAAAATATGTTTATAAGATCGGCGATATGAAGTATCCGAGGATATGTGTGGGTGTGGTTCACGGCTCCCAGATGCGGACGCTAGTTCCGTCGAGCTTGGCCCCGAGCCTTGCGCGTGCGTTCACCGCCCATCGTGGCCGCAGGAGAGAGTTGTGCATCTCCGGTGCGACGAAACCTCGGCGCGACCGAACCGCTTGCCCCAGGCGTCCCGTGCAGGTCAGCCTGCATATTCCGGCGTGGAAAACGGCGCGATGAGACAGCAAACGCTGTTCTGTTCCCTTTCACTGGCCATTCATATCCTAGTTAAATCTTATATTTCTAGCTGTTACTGAGGCGGTTGGTCTTTTGTTTTTCAACTTGATTTTTTTCATTATAATTTATTATTCAAAATTATCTTTATATAATATATATATGATTTCATTGTAATTTATCTTTTTTTTGTTTTTCTAAAAAAATTATTGCTGTGTTTCATGAGTTATAACGTAAAAATTTTACGTTTTTACTAAATCTTTATACTGATTTTAATACAGTAAATCAAACCACCATCCAAACCACCCTTTTTTTTATCCATCCGTGATCTATTATCTATTGATCTTTGGATCTATTGATTCAAGTCATATGTCTTTTACAACCAAATTGACTATTTATCATACCCTATAAAAAGCTGAAATCGATATGTAAAAGCAACTACAGTAAATCTTAAACTCGACTCTCCACCACCACCCCCTTCACGCTTGAAATTCCTTAATTGATCTATTGATTACATAATATCACAACTACCTTTTTATACTTAAACTTGTTCACGTGATAATTACGTCACAAGCCTCAAAGCAATAAATCAGTTAAATCAGTGAAGAATCCAAATCCAACCATTCCAGACCACCCTCCTGACGTCCGTGATCTATTAGAATCTACTGATCTTTTGGATTGCAAAGTCATATATTTTAGCTAAAATTGTCATGTTTACGATATTCCCTAAAATACTCAGTTAAATCAGTAAAATCAAACTGCCCTCCCCATCAAACCTTCTCCTACCCATTCCAATGATCAATAAGATTATCTCTTATTGAACTTCAGGTATGATAAAATCAATAAACTGCTAAGAAATTTGCTGAAAACTAACATCAACAACAACTTTTATTTTTTTTGTTAAATTGCTTTAAAACTTTTGTTTTTACTTAAAAATAATATTATTCTTTTTATGGTTTTTACTTAAAAAAAGTTGTTGTTTTTGCAACTTCATCTACAATCATAGGCCTATCAGTAATATCAGATACAATCAGTAAATCATAGACCGACCCTCATTCCCCCCCTACAGCGTACCCTCACTTCTACCACCCCTAATGAGTCTATTGATCTATTCGGCGTTCTATTGATTCTCTACTGTTCAATTATGTTACCATTTCGATCCAACGGCATTTATTGATGTATTAAACAAAAAGCTTTGAAATTTTAAGTTCTATTATACTCACTGACCACATAGTAATTAGAATCGCTAAAAAGATCCCGTAGACACAGATATTTTACAACATAATATTAAATGTCTTCAAAACATTAACACTACACCATAAACCCGACTACTAACTTAAAAATATTTAATGATGTACAACACTTCCTACACACACATTTTGTACGTAATCGAGCACTTAGTCATGTAACAAAGCTTCACAACTACAACAGTTAAGTAGCTAACATAACTCAGTTAGCCACACAAAACTGTATACACATCATTCACACTTTGTCTCAAGCGTCCGGATTTCATCTTAACCATCAATCAAAAGGTTAATTTTACATTAACATTTGGAGTAATACTTAACAAAAAATTATCAGTATATACCTTGTCCTAATTTATCATACTCAATTCCAACGAACTTCAAAATTATGCTAACTGGCATCAGCCGTAATCATGCGGGTTTTTTTACATTAACATCCTAGTCAATATCTAACAAAAAAATTACATACCTTACCTAACTTTTCATAACTCCCACAATAATTGCCAAACATAACAAAGTTTATCCAAACTTTACACATAAAAAATAATCTCTTTGAATAAAATATCATAGAAAGTGTAATAGTTTACTGATTTTTAAGACATAAATCAGTAAATCAGTAATCTATTCACCACCCTCCCTACCCACCCATCCATGACCTCTACCATCATATGATCTATTGATATTGGCCACGCTTCCTCTATTTGTTCAGATTTAATAGACTAGCACAAAAATATAACGGTTACCTGCAACTCTCTACAATGATATACTATACCACTTGCGGCCTATTATACACCCACTAAGACAACACGGTCAAACATATGTTTCCTCCGCTATTAATAAAGCTAAAATCTAGCATTACTCGTGAAATTGAATTTAAGATAATCAATAACCTTAATGTACAGATAACAGAACAACACACTCCATGCTTGTACGTATGAACGCACGAATTAATACTTACACTAACGATTACACATAAATCCACTACTTATGCTTATAGCAGCATCTAAGATCGTATTCCAGCTAGGCACCTAAGCACAGCGCTAGAAACAGTTAACCTGTATTCGCACAATAGCTTTTCAAGCGCATACCTCATCTCACCACTATTAATGTGGTAATGTTTTACATCTAAACATAAGGTGCTGATGACTATTTAGAACCCAAAATAAAGGATGAGAGCGAGATCATAAAGTATCGCTCTGATCCCTAGACTATCAGCTACTCGACACGAAATATAATCGCCTATACGTAACAAAAGTTTTTTACAAACGCGTAATAATAATTTTCATAATCACAAAATCATCCATGTAAACCTTACACACTGAAATATCACAACAATCCTCAGAATTCGGAGTAAGCATGCACAATAGCATATAAACTCAGAAGTATTCTCACCCATAATAACCCCGCTATCCCTATAACATAAAAATAACTCAATAGTGTTTATATCACATCGACTATGAACTATAAAGAACTCAAGCGTATCTTGAATTGTATGAAACTATTAACTAGCTAAAACGTAACTCAGCCACTAAAAGTACCGTCATATGCTACCTGTATTTGTATAAAATAGGACGTACGTAGTTTCTTCAATTATACATTCAAGTAAAGATTCAATATACTCCAATCCGATCCCTGCTTATATACATATGCTCGTCCTTTGAATCTGTAACTTGATTTTACTATTGTCATGGGTCACATTTTGAGGGATCATTACTTGGATAAACATAGCACCAAAAAATAAGTTCCTTATTACTAACCATCGCATATAGACTAACTGACGCCTTCCCAACGTTAACAATGTTTTCACATAAATAAAGCTAACATGAGACCATTACGCATCTGCACCGAACTTATCATAGCAGAGATATAAATATACCTGATATCTCTACATTAACAAACTCTAACACATCGGCGTTTAACAGCACGTTAATATAGTCACACCATAACACATCTAATACTCAAAAGTTCCGATACTTTAAACACAACATAAAAGTAAGTTCTCTATATACAACATTGCATACAAAACTAACCTATTCACACCCTTTTTTTCGATAGCATATCTCTAACAGCATCAATGTAATAGCAATTTTCTACCACGGCTAACACATGGTAATATTTAACAAAAATTGTAGCACTTCAACCCTCTGAACTCTAAATTATCATATGAATTGAATGTTATAATGCTGCAACGTAGCCAAAGTGTTTTTACATTAACTTCGTTCACACTACTTTTAACATAAAATTCTATTCATTAACCTTGGAAATCGCGGCTAATATCATAATTCTCTCCCGGCCACTAACGAATAATTGCAAAGCATAACAAAGTTTAATCCAAACATACAAATTATAAATAACAAAGTTTTATCAAATTCTATAACATACACAATAAAGCTCTATTTGAATACAAATTATATCAACTAAAGTAGATAATCGTTTGACTGTATTTAATAATAGCACTTAAATCAGTAAATCTTAATATGTGTGTAAACCACACAACCACCCCTGTCCTCCTGCCTGAAAGACCCATCGCCATACCCCCGCAACCCCTCTCCCGTACTGAATCTATTAGAGTTCTACTTGATTCAAGGTTCGTACGTCAATTTCGAGTTATCATTTTGGTATAAACATTAACATAAAAATTTGTTTTCATTATAATTACAATATACATTTGTTTCCGAAACTGCTGAACGTTTTATACAACGTTTTTATCATCAATAAAGCAAATATCAACCTGAACTAAGGAATGATTCATGATTACAACTTGACAAAACCTGACATACCTTACGCTCGAATAAACAGTCAACATTTAACAAAGTTCCTCTACTCTTAACAACAGTAAAGTAACTTCACATCGCATTACAGAACGTAACCTGTCACACTTTTTCAAACGTATCTGAAACATATCATAGGTATTTTTACCTGACATAGTAATATTTAACAAACATTTACTCATAACTACAATAATAACCCTAATAATAAGATCTCCTCATACTCAGACCAACGAATTAAATGGCTAAGGTAACTCATAATGTTTTCTACACTTTCAATAAAGCTACATATCATAACTGAACTAAGAGAATATAATGTGCAAAGGCAAACCTAACATACCTCAGTATGAATAATCTAAACGGTAACTACCCGAAAATTCCACTTTATCAAATAAGTGTAAAAGTAGACTAACAGGATTATATTAAAAAGCTCAATGAGTATCCCCACCTCTTATCACAAAAATCAATATCATACCAACAGCGTTAAAGCAGTATTTATCTAACAGAGAAATCCCTTCAACCAAAGTTTACCCTCTAATTCTATCAAAGAATACCAGCATTTCTTGAAACTGATGAAATTGACACATATTTTCATCAAAGTGTCACTCGTTTCGAATTATGACTATACAGTCATGTTTGACAACATAAATGATCATAAACGGAGAGCACACTCTAGCAAAATAGCATCTTTTTAGCGGGCACCATACCCTCCTAAACCCAGATTAGCCTCAGCAAAAACTTAACATAGGGTTCCACGTTTTCTAAGACACGACATTCACGTCAGTTAAGACAGTAAACTATCTACGACAACTCATCATTTACGCTAACAATTATACAGTGTTAATTTATCTATATGTACAATAGTAATATTTAAGCATAATCGTATACCCCTATATACACGCGCACAATAAGTGAGAGTTATGCTATGTTCATTAGCTCTCAAAGTTCTTTAGCTTATCAACTGGTAAGAATAACAAATCCGAACGGTATTGCGTAATGTTATTGAAAGGTAGGATAGTTGTTAAGGATTTTGTGGACACTAATGTTAGTTACTTACTGTTAAATAAGCATAGACCTTTGCTCTAATGTGTAATTATTTATTGTATTGATTTACTATAGTAAGTTTATTATTTCACCGAAATATATTTGTTGACTATGGAATAAAAATATACAATATTTAGTTTAACTATTGATGAATAAATGTTATATACTTAATATATATACGATATAATATATAGAATATATTTATATAACAAGTTTTGCTATGCGGCTTAAAAGGCCCTGAGTGTGACCTTGGGTAGCCGCTCAAGTCCTTCCATAACTACTACAGCTACTTATAGCTTTGTTAGTTTTGTAAACCATATTGCGATTTATTAGTATAACTACTCTAGTAGCTTTATCTAATGCTTTCCAAAACACTGATAGCTACTTTCAGATTGCCGTATTTACAACTCACAATCTAAATCTCTTTTTTTCGTTCCACACGACTAAAGCTCACCAATCCCCCATTCATATCTCCGTAGTAAAATCTTTTTATTTAGTATTACCTTATGATTTGAAATATGGTATGAATTAAACATCCACATTCATATCACGATCCATGTATGTGGTGAATTAGGAGTCTGGTAATTAGATAATAATTTCCTTAAGGTTACCTTTTTCAATTTTATGGTTTAAATAACTTTATAATAATAATTCTTATTCAGATTCTCTATCCATTTTTTAAAAAAAATGACATGCATTTTCTCTTAATCTTGTCGTATTTAATTAGAATTATCTGCATCTCTTTATAACTCTAATGTATTTACTGCTTTTAATATATACTCTAATTAATGTTTTTATACTATATATTAGCTTTAACTTTACTAGTGTTATATTTTAATCTGCTTTAATATACTCTTATAATGTTATTTATACTTGCTTATTATACTCATAGCTAATATTTATTATAACTAATTTACACGTGTCTAAAGCAGTAAGCTAGTAAATCAGTAAATCAATAGAGTGTTACCTAACACCTAGGGATTTAAGTTAATGCTTTTGTATATATATCATTTGGAATCTATACAAGCCACTTTGCTTTAACTAGAACTAATATACTAATCTCACTATACTACAATTTATCTTTCTCTTCATAAAATAATTAAATATTATCCTTTTTTATATATTCTGCTCTCATCACTTAATATTTATCTTCTATCTCATTAAAAATGTTTTACTGTGCTTATTAATATTGAGTAACTCTAATGTCCGTTCCCTCTCTAAACTGCATTTTTCGTATACATCATAAAATATAATATGTTCATTTTACGTGCGCTATAGTGTTGAATAAAACCTATTCATTAACCTCGACCCCCCTGTGTCTACGAACACTTCATCCATTATATAAAGTGCAATATATGATAAATCAGTAAATCAATAGAGGTGCTGATATACCTTATAATACACCAGAGTGGGTAGTATATGGGAGATTTAGTTATATATGCTATTATTGTTATATATATTTACTTGACTTATTACTATATTGCTTATAACTTCATTGAGTGTATGGTGTTTACACTATAACTTTACTGCTTTACTGTAGCTTTACTATTTCTGCCTTTACTAGCATTTCATCACTTTTCTTTTCTTTTTTAACTTTCTGCTTTACTGCTTTTAACTCATATATTTATTAACATTATGTTTTATTTGTTTTTAATATTTTTTTTTCTTTTTTTAGTAAGTTTTAACATTTTCTCTTTTAATATCTCCTTACTTCTATTTTTAATTTAATGCATATGTTTTTTATTGTTTTTATATTATATATCTTATAAGAGTGCCCCTTCGATTGCTCTGAAGAAGCAAAATGTAGTTATATTATATATATAGAATAACACACATACATACTAATCACGCCACATCAATAATATATCACATCATACACAACAACACACACCACACCACACACACACACTACACAATACACACTAACACACATACAACTACATACACAAACATCGACTTTATATATACATTACTATTTCCAGAATACACGATCTAACAATCACTTTATAGACATCTTATATACACATCACATCTTATTCACTATGACACTTATATATATATATATGTAAAATTTTACTTTTCGGCAGCACTACATTTTTTTCGAAATAACTTTAAATATCACATAAATGACACTTACCACTTCAATTTTAAAAAAATCTTTCAGGCTAATAATTCCTTATATAAATTAAGATATACTAGCTAGTGAAATTTGTCGCAAATCATAGACAATAATACTAATACAATTTTATTGTACACTTCTACACTTCATCTACATCACAGATTTTACTTAATATCACTCAACACTAATTGATATTATTAATAACTTTCAACATATAGTGTTAGCAAGAAACTCCATCCTACTTACTACACTCCCACACCTCATCATGGACACCTTGTGTGTTTATCTATACACACATCTCATCAGATTATATACATTAGATAACACTTGCCATAACCTATAGTAATACTATTTAACAACACACTACACACCTATCATACACTATCACACATCCACACACAACACTATAGCTATAACACTCACTACTTTAACTCACATATTAATTAACATATATATATAGCTATAGTAAATATATATTAAATAATTTACTTAATTTAAAATATACTCAAATTTGAAATTGTTGAATTTATTTAATAACTTCTTCAAAATATTTAATAATTATACTCTCTCACATACATAAATATAAATACTTAATATAATATTATTATTATTTTTAGATAAGTTTCTTCAAAACTTCCGTATAATAAATCCAATCAGTGTTCAAAGTTTGTGTATTTTAAATGTGATAAGACTACAGGTATTCTATATTATTTAAGTCTGTTTAATTTCTTATATGATATTGTTTATATTATAATAATTATTTTATAACTATCAAGTTTTTAATAAATTTAAACTTTTAACTAAAAATCTTTTATTAGGATATAAATACATTTTTATTTTAATTATAAACAATTAATATTTATTACTAGTACCTTATAGAAGCCAAATAAATCTCTCTAAGTATAATAATAACTATCTCTAGGTTGAAACCAGCGATCAGACCCCCATCTTGTCCTACACTCGACCTTTGCTACTTAAGACTATATTAGCCACGTTTATTGATTATCTATTATGTATACTAAGCTTGCTTATTACATCTATTTCTATTATTTAACATGTTAAATTAAGTGTATAAAATAACAAAATAAGTCCTTCTCTGCTCTGCTAACAAACATGTATTTTATTAAATATAATAAATTATATAGTTTTTATTTAAATAATAAATACATAATTATTCATTATTTACATATTATATATAATTCCTTTTCTAGAAATATCAAAATATCATAAAAATATTTTCAAAGTTTTTTAAATAAATTCGGAATTTTCTTGATTTATTTTATTAATTTATATCATATATAAATTTAATTATCTATTGAATATTTATCAATTGACAATTCACATCAATGTGTATAGTATAATAATAACACTCAAACAACCCGCACTATTCCTTACACGGATAATATAACTGAATAAATAATCATATAGATACTGCTACTCTTCTGTATAAAATGTGAGCTTGTTGGAAATATACTACTTCAGGTCTATAATTTATAGTAGATAATTACATCCTTTTTTGTTAACCCGGTGGCATTTAAAGTGCCTAATTTCCAGGTTCAATAAATATATTATCCAATCTGACCTTATTTCTGCTTAATATAATAAATAGTTAGGTATATATGCTATATATAAATAAGGTTTAAGCCATAGCTCTTACGTATG
>JABUQX010027570.1:35000-61444 GCA_015478945.1 Trachelipus rathkii | reverse complement strand
TAATTATATATATATATATATATATAATATATAATATATAATATATACTTATATATATATTATATTAATTAATATATATATATATATATATATATATATAATTTATATAGTATATAGTAATATAATATTATATATATATATATATATTTATATAATATAATATATATATATTAAATATATATATATATATATATTAATATATAATAATTATTTAAAGTAGTAAGATTTCTATCTATTATTTATATGTAATTAATAAATATTAAATATATATACTATAATATAATTATATTCTAAGTACATTTGAAAATATGTGTACTTATTTTAGAATGGTGTTTAAGTACTTTTGTTTTATAAGATAAAGTGATCACAAAGTATTTAATATTATAATTATAATAATAATCAAGTATGTTATTTATAGAAGTTCAAGGATAAATAAAGATCATTTTTCATTAAATATCAACTTAAATTCTCAATGAAAATAATTAAACTTAATAAATTAAATATTTCCATCAAAGAAAGAGTTCTTAATACAGTACTATATATATTCTTAGACTATATATAAATATAATTATCTAACATTTATTTTTTATACTTTTAATTTTATTTTCTACAAAACTATTACTCAACTCTTCATCACAGAATTTTTGCTACACTCATTTTATATATTTACTACTTTTTTATTATATTTAGGTCCATTATCTAGATATATAAGTCTTTGGTATATATAGTTAACTCTCACTTGGCCATGATGGTTCTCAAGTTGGTATTCTTATATCGGACATGTGAACCAACACATATTTGTCCTTAATATACAAAAGTAAATTATATGTCATTTATAAAAAATGTTTAGTTATTTTTTTCTTAGTTCTGGTTTGAATATATACTGTACCTAGGTATATCTATTAAATATTATAATTTTTTTTATATCACTCATTTAATTATATATGTACTATATAATATTATATTATACCTTTAACTATTATATGAGTTATATTTTTATTAAACTTTATAATTTTATTCATACCTTTGAGCTAAGGTACAAGAATTCTGAATATGTGAGACTGTGTGATACAGTATACATGTATATATTTAATAGAGTTATATATACATTATATATATCATGGGAAAAGTTGAGTTCTAGTAATAAAGATAAATAGTAATATTGAATATTTTTGAATTAAATCACTATTAAAATCCGGAGAAACAGAATAATGATATCAAATTTTATTCTTTTTTTTATTTTATAAATATCCATTTACAGTATATTTAAGTTAAAGCCTAAAAGAATTATTTTAATTATTTAACAATGTGTGTATTTGAGAGGTTCCCATTTAATAAGGGTATGAGTTTTTTTGTGATAAATATAAATCCGTGTGTAAAAACTCAATATATTATTTGTGTTAAACATCAAGATACATTTAAAAAAGAAAAGCTATAATAAATGAATTTTTTGCACTTAAATTATGAGTTGGGTCTTATATAAAATTATCTAATACAATTATAGTTATGACAATAATGTCTTTAGATATTATTAAGACTATTCTCATCACTATATTTATTTTTAACTTGTGTCTAGTTGTATACATTAGATGTAGATAGGATAGCTTATTTAAGTTCATATTTATATGAAATGTTATTAAATTTTATTTGACGTGAGATAATTTGGATATTTATTTTTTATGTGTTAGCTTATTTTGCTTCAATATTAAATATGAATGAGCTTATTCCATCCTTGCTAATAATTTTAAGTTTGACCTTCACATCTATATTACCAGGTAAGTGATATTTACAGCGAGAGAAGGAATTTACAATATTATTCTTCAAGTGAGGAGAAAATACAGAGAGGATTTTTGACACTGATACCCAAACTAGAACACCATATTATACTAAATAATGTGTCAGTACTTCTAACAAGATTAATTAGGATAGATACACTAAAAGATGTAATTAAGCTCAGATAAGGGTATCGATTATATATATATATTAATTAATATATATTTAATTATTAATAATATATATATATATAATATATATATAATATATATAAATATATATATATATATATATATATATATATATATATATATATATATTAATTAATATATTAATTAGTAAATATATTAATATTATTAATTATATATATATATTAATATTAATATAGTATTAATATATATTAATATATATATATTAATTAATATATATATATATTATATTATATTATATATATTTAATATATATTATATATTATATATATTATTATATATATATATAAATGTATAAAGTATATATATAATATTAATATATAGTATATATATTATTATATATAATACGTATAATATATATTATTAATATATATATATATATATAATATATTATATAAATAATATATATTAATAATAATATATATTAAATATATAATTATATAATTATATATATTAATATATTAATATATTAATAATATAATATAATTATCATAGTATTATATATATATATATATATAATATAATATATTAATTTTAGTATTGAGAATTGAAAGAATCTACAATATTTATGGAAGCGGTGAGGGTGGCAGGGTGATGTTAGAATGATAGAGAATGGAGGTGAGTGGTGAGTAAGCTGCACATATTGTCGGGCAAGATGCACATCCTGTAATTATGTTTTGGTTGCTGTGTGACAACCGTTGAGATGATTTTGAGTGTGAGCCTAGATGAGATTTTGAGCAGGGTGTGTATATAAGGTGAGTAGGGTTTGAAAAGTTATAAACGGTAGATGCAGAGTAAGGTTAATGGTTGTGAGTGAAGGTCAATAGTAAAAGGTAAAAATAGTATTATTGCATAACAAAGCATTTCACGCTATCAATATGATCTGACTAAATGTTTTCTGATAAGAGCCAAGTCTCCAAAAATGTAGGTTCCGATAAAAGAGGGAACGGAGAAATGATGGCGACGAATATAGCGTAGCGGCAAAATGTTTGTGCCACTTTGTGACGGGAGATGTGAAGCATAGAGGTAGAGCGCAGATACAATCGAGAGTAATGTGTTTGGGAGCGATAAATATATAAATAGTTATAGTATTGTTGTCGATAAAAGGAGTCTTTGAGCGATGTAGAGGTATTGGCTTTGTACCTGTGTTAAAAACATATAAGTGAGTCTTTATATATAGCGCATAAATTGTATGTATCGGGAGAAGAACACTACTGGTTTTGAGAAATGTTATATGACTCATTAAGAGTTCCAACGAGAGGTGTTAAAGATGTGAGCTATTCGTCTTTGGGTGTGTGTCTTGTGTTTAAGTGTTTTAGTTTGTATATAATTTCATCTGTATTTCTGTGAGAGAGATGTGATAACATGAGAACTAGTAAAGGTATTAGAGAAGAATAGTTGTGTGTGTAGATATTATGAAAAGTGTATAAATTAAAGACGATATATATGAATTATGATTTATGATGATATATGAAGTGTCAATTTATGATAAGAGTTGAATTACTTATGGTGTAGGTTCGCGTTCAAGGCGTTAATGATATAATGAGTTGCAGTTGTGTTTGATGGATATATCTGTGATATCTCTCGCACTTGGGAGAAGTACTCTGAGTGACAGAAACGCTCGGATAGGTGGTACTCCTCAGTGCACTACGCTATCATGTTTGATAAGTAGAGTGTAGAGATTGTGTGAGTATATTTTGAGCAGAGGGGAAAATAAAGGTGGCATAATAGTGAAGTTAGAATGGTAAGGGGTTATTATGTGATGAGGGGTATTAGGTATGTGTGCCACCACCTGGGAAATGGAGATGAACCCTACATCCAATGTAAAGGTCCTAGTGAAGCTTTTATGAAGTGGATTTTTCTGACTGCGTAGAGTTCTTATACTAATAGGTATATATATAAAGGGGTATATATGACGGTAAGGTCACTGGGAATTTATACTTATTCACTACTTGTAATATTTCATTCTTTTATACTACTCTTTTTACTTTATTCGTGAATTGCATGTTACACGCACCTTACCTTTCCTTTTCTTACCCACTGAAATAATCCAACACGAGTCTTGGGGAAGGAGCAGAATAGGTGAAGATAATAAATAATAAATTAACTCGACTTTATTACATATAAATATGTGTTACAAGAAAATGTCATCGAATAAACATTGTTTATTTTCTTTAGTATATATATAAGATATATATTTTAATAGTATAAACGTACAATTTTACTTTACTAATAGTATATAGAACTGTATCCTTATATTATTGATAAAGTGATTTTCTTGTATCTTTATACATAGATAATGATTTAGACGAAGAAAAACTGAACATGCTAATTTCATCAGCAGAAATATTTTATGTATAACACATAACTGTCAAATAATCTAGTTTAAAAATAATCTTGTTATATATATTTATTATATATTAATATATATATTTCCTCCGATTTCATTTATTATTTTTATAAAATTTATTTCTCAAATATCTCATTGTACTTCACTTTATTACTTTATTCACATGATTCTTTATTCTCAAACTAAACTCCTGATTAGATAATATAAAATAATAGAGAACGTATAATAGAAAGAAGGATAGATGTAAGCAATCTCCATTATTATTAATAACTTAACTTCAGCTATTATTTATATAAAACTTTTATTTTTTTATTTTTTACAAAAGATTGAGGTTATGAATGCTCTAGAAATTAAACCGTGATGATGTAAATATTTTTATTATAAGCATTTTTTAATTGCTATTTAACAAAGTAATATTAATACCTCCCATTGGGGAGAGAAGACCCCTGTATATGAGATTATTATAGTACAGTTGTAGTAGTAGTGGAGTAAGAGAGGTAATAGAGTAATTATATATATATATAAGTATATTAATTAATATAATATATATATATTATAGATATTGTATTATATTTTAATATATATAATAAATAATATTTTAATATATTATATATATTATATATTAATATATAATATATATATATTAGTATTAATTATATAGTATTAATAGTATATATATATATAATATATTAATATATAATATAGTATATATATATTATAATATATATATATATATATATATAAAATGAGAGAGAGTATAAGATATGAGAGAGAGAGAGAGTAGAAGGAGAGAAATAGAAGATAATAAGAGATAAGAATTATGAGATAGATTAATATATAGGTATATATATATATATATATAATATATATATTATAATATATTATATATATATTGTTAATTAATATGTTTATTTATATATTAATATAATATGTTTAATAATATACATATGTTAATTAATAAATATATTATATTATTTCAAACCTATTTATAAATAAGATCTTGTATATATGGTTACATTTAACATTTATTATAGTAATTTTAATTTAAAATTTATTTTATAGTAAAATTTTAATTGCATATATTCAATCATAGATTCTAATTATATTATTATATTTGTTTTTAATTTATTACAATCAATAGAATTTGGAATGCTATAAAAAATGTCTTTATAAGAGTATTATTAACTATTTTAATGCAATAATAAAACGTAGTTAACTGAATCAAGAATATTTATAATGTTAATAATAATAAGCGTACACTCAAATATGATTGAGTATATCATAACATAATTTCACTCTTAACTTATAATAGAAAAGTCATAATTATAAACGAATTCTACCAGGATGAAACACCCTTTCAAGATTTCTTAGTGTATACACGAAATGAATTCTAGTATAATAAAATTAATTATAAATATAATAATAAAAATTAATACTGTTTTAGTAAATCTATTACAACAAAGCAATTAAATTGCTGGATTTATAATATATAAGAATAAATAAATTATATAAATATATAAAATATAATTAATATAATTATAGATAATATAATATTATATAAATTATATATATAATAATAAATAATTAATAATAATATAATTTATATAATCTATATAAAATAATTAAATAAATATATAATTATATTAGAATATATATAATTAATTAAATAGTGTATCTCATATAAATAATAATGAATAATAATAATATTAATAATAATCTTAATAATAATATATAATAATTTATTAAATTATAATATAATAATAATTATGTAAATATATATAAATAACTATAATTATATATTAATTATTAATATAATAACTTATAATTAATATCATGTCATATATCAGATAATTATGAATACACCATACTTGTGTGTGAGCATTACAAGATATTTGGTATAGAACTATAATATAACATTCTCCCCTTCTCACTCACAATTAGTGTATGGCTCTTAACACAAATCAAGCAAAATTGCATACTAATCTACGAGAACTTCAACACACTGCCCCCCTTAAATCAACAATTTATTATCGCTAAACCTCTCTCTCATCTGCTCATATAATATTTATACTCCTCTCCTGTAGAGAGAAACATCCTAGTTCTATTCCTTTTACTGTCCAGTTTTAACGAGGGCCAAATCTCGATATCTCTTCGCCGCCCTTCAGTCCTTCAGTAGAGTCAGATCATGTCTCATCTCAACGTTTTCCTTTCTTCCTATCTCTATTTAAAATATGCTTTACATTACACCTGTTTTATTAAAATATGCTTACTAACTCTCTAGACATTTACCTTCTCTATGCCATGTCCTATTATATCCGCCCACCTGCTATCCTCCAGAGATGTACACATTTCTCATCCCCAATCCCAGGAGCCACATTCTATCTTATCCTATCACTACAGCAATGGCACTACTCATTCCTTCTTGTGGTGCTCTCTCTCACTCGCCTGTTTCTTACTTGTCTCTCTATCACGCCCCTCCTACTTTCCGTGACTTTCCTATACTTATTCTTGTTAGCCTCTCTTCCTGACATGTGCTGAATACCTGCCTCCAACGTATTGTATGCCCGTGCTTATATCCTCGTGAATGAGTTAGTGGCCCTACAATATTGAGGTGGGCCAGGGCGCGCTATAGAAGTAAGTGATCATTATACCTACCCTATCTATATACCTCATATATATATATATTTATATATATATACTCACTACTCCTTAACCTATATAATATTATTAATATCTTACCTATTTTTCCTTATATACAATTATTATCTATAATCCTGTGTAAACTTCCACGTTTATTAATATTCTTATTAGCTATATATATATACTCATCATATCTAAGTATATGATTATTTCTATACTATATATATATTCTTAAATATCTATTTATATCATTTTTCTCACATCTATATACCATATCCCTATATACATACCTTAAATTCTATCCCCATGATGCTATACCTTATTAATCCAATGCTATATCTATATACTCACTTTAATTCTCATCATTGACTATTAACTTTAATATACTTAGGCATAGTCATAGGTAATAATAAAAACTACTCCAATTATTATTATATATTAGTAAAGATTATTTATTCCAATTATAATGTTACCTTACTATATCATATATAATTGCTTATTTAGAATATTATATATATATTATATATCAATATTATATATATTATATTATATATATATATGAAAGGTCATGTAAACATGAACTTTTATTAATATTTAAATCTTTTAATAAATTTTGAGCATTTTCCCATAACGAGCGATACATAAAATTGTGATGATCCAATCTCCCTTCAAGAATACAGCGGTTTAGACTTTGAGAGAGGTGAAAAAGACTATAAAAACACACGAGTTCAAAATAGAAAGCATAGCTCTATCTATGCCCATAAGATGTTGCCTTTAAAACTCTCGTGATTGTATTCAGCTTACTACGTGTTACTATAAGTCATCATAGATTTGCTTCTTTAATGTTTGAGCCATAAACAACTTATAATTAATGATATTTCTCACACTCCATCAATGTGTTATCATAGTTGATTATGTAGGACTCTATTCATATAGTGTAGAATACGCTTTGGGTGCCTATAACGTTACACTGATTATAGGTGTGAGCGTTATTCTTTTTTATTAGCTAGGAACGAAAGACTATTAGTTTTATTATATCTGCGATCAGACACGTAGGATTAAGTTTTTTTTTTGTGTATTATTTTTGTTAATCGTTAGTTATAGCAAGTTGAGGGTATTGAAGTATTTCTTTATATCTAGTTATTTTTTCACATATACAGTCGGATGTTAATCGACTCCACGGAGAACTTAAATATTAGTTGCTTCGGGTACTCTGAGAAGAAAGGTATATTCTTGTGTAAAATTAACAAAAAGGAATGTTCCAATTGGCCCAGCATTGAAAGTCAATGTGGAAAGAAGTATGTGACACTACAAAAAATTCTTATATGTCACGATACTCAGTGCTCACGAGAAATTAAGGGATATTGCAAGACTATACTGAAAATTTGGATTTCTCAAACACTTATTTTTTAGTATAGCCTTAACTTTTTTTTCAAAACTCTCACCTTATTAGTTTTCATATATATAATAAGAATTATATAATATATAATTATATATATACTAATTACCTAGAAGCTTTATGTATGAGAAGTGTAATACAATGATTGTCCATTATATATATAGTGGCTTGTTTTATTTATATTATACTTTTATATATTAATTTATGTCTAATTTTATTATGATCATAGTATACATATAATTTTAATATATTATTATTATTTTTGTTATTATTTTATAAATACTTATATATTAGTGATACAAAAAGTCCCAAATCAGGATAAAAAATATTATGAGTTTAACATAATGTCTATAATTTTTATAAGTAATAGCAACCAAGTTATGTTAAATTTTAAATACTATATATTATATATTTTTTAAAAACTCACTAACAAGAAATGAGTAATTTTATATATAGAAAACCTGTCAGTATAATATATAATGGTTTATTTAATAATATGAAAATTATAATTATGATTGATATATATATAAAAAAATACTAATTGAAATTATATAATATATAAGAATCTAGTTTTATTTTTTAATATGGATATTCTATTTTTTAATATTTTGGTTAGTCTCTCATTTCTTATATATAATCATATATAACAGTATTGATATATACAATAATATATTTCTATTTATTATATTATATCAAATAATAATTCAAAAGTAAATATAGATTGACATTCTTTTGTGTAACAAATTGAGTTAGATTAATTTTAAAATTCAAATAATCAAAATTGTGAAATAATATTATTATTATTTTATAATTATTACTAATATTTAATTAATAATATACAGTATATTTATATTTATAATAATATATTATCATTATATTATTTATTTTAAAATAACTATAATATATTTATAATATTCTAGATATTATTATTCTTATATATTGATATACTTATATATATTATACTCATTTTCATATATAATTTTCATTTTCTCACTCATTAATATCTTAGGGTTACAGCTAATGATCCCATATTCTCTCTCGCAGAGTATAAATCTTTTCTCTCTATATTTATTATAGTGTAGATCTGTAAATTAATATTTTTAGAAACAAAATAAAACTGCAAAGTTATTTTAATTAAAATATTATTTCTGAAATTACTTTCATTTAACTCTAAACTATGGTGTACATATGACTTAAGTTTTAAGTCATCATCCGAGAATTATAATATATTCAATAATATATTATTATAAATGTATGTTTAATATTAAATAAATAACATTAAATTATTATATTTTAAATATAAATATGTTTATATAATTTTATCGTTGTTAATCCTATCACTATCGTTAATAAAATATAAATATATAAATATATAATATATTAAGTAATTAATAATATTATCAATATATATTGTAATTTATTCATTTTTGTACGTATTTAATTCTTTCTTTTTAAATATTTGTTTTAAGAAATATAAGTTTTTTTGACATTTAATTTATATATATAACGCGTAGGAATAGTCATTTTTTGTAAATAGAATATAAAAAAGTAGTTAAGTTATTTATGCATCAGAGGTGCACTATAAGTGGATAAAAAATTTATTCTATTTTATATGGTAAATACACTCATACCATGTTTCTGTACATAGCGTAGATACTCTAAGCTCCCTTACCTTTGACTTCACTCCTCTTTGATAGTTAACGAATGAAAGGAAACTAGAGGTTCACAGTCTAGAGTAGAAGTTGACGAACGAGAGTCACAGTGTGAGTTTATTGTATGAAAGAACCAATCCTATTTAGAGATGAATAGAAGTAAAATCTGTGCCACCTCTGCATCGTATTTAGAAAGATCTGACACGTAACAAAAAAACGTATACTTTTGATAACTATAAAAGAATAACTCATCACGTATACACGAACAGTGAGAATTCCAAATCATGTTTTTTATACTTGTTTGTGTATATGCGCGTGACGTCGCTAAAGAGTGTTATATAGCTGTTTTTCTATATCTGTTATGACGCGTATTAAATTTAATATTCTTGATTATTATATTTATGTATATATAGTATTGGTGCGTTTCATGGAGCAGATAAATATGTCTTTTTGTAGTTGAATACGCATATAATAACTGAAAATCTTAGATCTGTGTGAGTGACGTGATTATAAGGTCAGGTCGAAATCATTTGATTATTGTGTTATGGTGTGTCGTAAATAGCGTTACTCTATCTACTCTTCTCCCTCTAATTTATACATTCGTCATATTCATAATACTTACAGATATGTATTACTATGTTATTTTTGTGCTATTTCCCTTCGTCGCTTTAACTCCTCACTAATTTGATTCACCCAATTCAGAGGGAAGTCTTCGACTCATTGACTTCCCACGGAGTACGTAACCATTTTTGTAATTTCAGCACTAATATCGCTGGGTCAATTAATTAGAGGGAGCATACATGTAATGTGGCGTTTTAAGGGTTATCTTCTTCTCCGAGATAGTCTATTTAGGTTGTTGTGATGTATGATATAAGTACAATAACGGAAGTATAACATAGTTATAGATGTACGCGAGATATTAGTAAAAGACTATTATAAATAGATTGAAATCAACAGTAAAATGGTTTACAGATCATTCATCATCTAATATTATTATGGCATGTTTCATGTGAGTAAGTTTATTTTAACTTATATTGATAATCATTGGTAATTTATTTAAAGTTGTGAGATTAGTATCTGAATAAATTATTCTTCTGTTGCGCCTTCTCTCTACATGTGTTTCACTTCAGAGCAGGGGAAACATTTATTAACATTGTGGTGTTACTAATGGGAGGATGAGTGTCCATTACGGAACGAATTATGAAAAAGATCCTAAATCTATTTAGAGTCTGATTAAGCCATGCATAACCCATATCGTAAATATATATTTATAGGAAAGGTAAGACTTGAGATAAAGTGATAAGACAGATTACCTCCATTCATTCACATATATAATCTTACTCTGATTTTGGAGTTGCGGGTGCGCCTGAGGCTATTTACTTTGTTAATAAAATATTGTATGCTTATAAAATGAGATAGAATGCAGGCTCAACACACGTGAAAGGAATAGAAGCTTATTTATTTTTTTTAAATTTATTTTAGTGAGGCAACCATAGTGACGCATATTACAGACTCGATGAGTTCAAAGAACGTGAGTGTCGAGAAGAAGTATTGAAAGAAGCAATATAGCTTCTAAATTTTTAAGTATTCTGAGATGTCATTAGAAATTTTCTTTTGCTGTGTAAAGGGTAGTCATTCGTCTTGTATGAAGTATATTATATATATTCCCATCCTCTTTTATTCCATTGAACTTGCGAGACTTATCTTATTCTTTCTCTGTCCAGGATTTTAATCTTTAAATCTCAGACTTAACTGTTGTGCTCATTTTCACATGTACTCTACTAATAAAGTCTGGGACACCTTCCAGTAATCCATTTTCCCCATTTCTTTAAACTCTGAATATTGAATTTAAAATATGTTTCCCCAATTTTGGTGGAATTTCTACTATGAGTCTCTGGAATTTTTCCATCGACGTTTTCGTAACATTTTCTTGCCTATTTAAATATATTTTGTGACATATTTTTTTTATCATAAATAATAATAATAATAATAATTTTAATCCTGTTCGTTACATGCAAGAAAAGAATAGTTAGTTATATGAGCATGACATTAGTCGAAAGAAAAGCCCTTCTTACCCAAAAGTGAGAGCCCGTCAGAGCGAAATATTCACCCTAGGTTTCACAACACGACGGATCTCCTACTGTGGTATCTCAAGACAATGTTATGGGAGTGTGTGTGCTATCATCTTCCTCTCCTCTCCTGTTGCAAGCAGGCTCATAGCCCGCGTGAGTCCGTAGAAAGAATATATACTTGTATTAAAGCTACTGGAACTCTAAAGCAACAAATAACATTACATTTGGTCTAAGTGTTAGACATCAAAGAATAGTTTGATACTCGGTATGTAACATGACAGTTAGCCTATAAAATTCATATTATTATTATGGTTTGTCAACGAATATTTTTAAAATTAAAACTCATACAATGGTAAGATAAAGCAGTATGTATTAAAGGGTTAAAGTTTCCTTTGAAAAGGTGGTTTCTAGCATAATACAAATAACCCACACCTTAGTGCACATTGACTCCTTATAATAGCACCCTTTTTATGCTTTCTCGCCACTGACTATGACTTCAGATCTTCGAGATCAACCTCTAGCTAACTCACCGGTGCCACGTACTCTTCCTAGGATCTACGCACCACTAATTGCATTGTGCGTGTAATCAACCAAATCCGTACTCACCTCATCGATCTCTCAAAAATGTTCACATTGTCCACATTAACCCAAACTCAATCTTCATCTTAGTTTATTTGTATATTTAATGTGAATGTAAAAACATTGGTCTCATGATGCGCGCTGCACCGCCCTCAAACAGAATACAGATTTGGGTTAAAACTCTAGAGCTTCACACACGGCAACAGACCTCCTTACACTGTGGTATGTTATTCTCAATCAGTGAGTTAGGGAGTTCTCTACACATAAACAAGAAAAAGGCCATACATCAGTATATATATATAAATATACCTAACCTAACCTTTATAACATTACATTTTATATATAATGTCACTCAATTCTTCTTATTTCTGTATAATATTCACATATTCTTTTCTACCTAAGTTTGAAACTGCTTTCACATGACCAAAAATCCGCTTTTCTTAGGTCTCATTTTCATTGAATGTAACACATTACATCCTCTCAGACTTCTCTATGCCTATGTCTTATAAATGCTCCAATTTTATCACAGAAATATATATAGTATTATATATAATTTCACGTCTTACTCCAATATCCTTTGTCGAGATTTGCAAACATTTAACATCTGAGATTTTTTCCTTTTTCTTCAATTAAATATTAAATTCTAATGGACATACACACTATTATTAATGTTTGAGTATAATGTCCTTTCCTATGTATCCTTCTAGAGATAACCTAACACTCATAATATGATGCTGCCAAGTGGTTATGAGTGTTTCAAAATACATATATTAACCTAAGTACTTATCACCATAAAATAAATAGTGTATATACAATATATACAACAAATAATTTAGGTGTCATATATATATAATAATTAAATTAATGAGTATACTCAAGTTTAATTTATACTATAATTCTACACCATATTAAATCTGCTAATCCTCATTATTATTGCAAAATAATAATTAGATGTCATTATGATAATATAGTAACCTATAAAGCCTTTTCCATTAATCATCAAAGCCTTAAAGTCTGTTGAGGGTATCACCAGTGTATCTTTTTGCAGACAGCTCACGATATATCTCATGCGGTAGTTATTCTTCACTGCATACCTGTTAGAGCCTAACTTTTAAAAATACACAATATTTGGGTGTCATACTCTTGGTAGACCCATTACGGCTCTAAACTGCTTCATATGAGATTAAAGTATCGGGGCTGCTTAAGTAATAATACGGTGATGAGGAGCTAATTCGTATCAGAGTCATGTTAGAAAATCATGAAAATCATATCTCCTGAGCCAAGCTAGTAGACCTATTGTATCTATATGAATGCTGAGAGTATTTGATAGAATGCTTTGCCTGAAAGGTTAATGGTTCATATTTTTGAGGAAGGGGGATATACTCACTAACAGTTAGGTATTTATTATACTCCTACACCTTACAGAATTGGAGTTCTCGATACTCAGTTTACACTGACCTTGTGAGAGTCCGTGAGAAAGTTTTTTTATTAAACAACTCTTTTTCACAATAATTGAGAAGTTAATGTGACCTTACCTAACTCTCCTCCCTATATTATATCACCTCATTCAAACCACAGATAAGCTGATAACAGTGACCTTGAACAATTGGTTACGAGAGTATTCAACGCCTTCTCATTAAATGATAAATGTGGCATTTCAACCTCACTAATCTAGTGTTGTTTTGTTAAAATATTGAGTTTCACCAATTACGGTAAAGATGATTCTTTTGTAAAGGAGTATTTTCATGGAGGTTATTGACACTTAATTCAACCATACTAACGTTATTAGAGTACTTTAATCTACTCATCTGACCTTTTCTTTAATGGAATACGTCATTGAGTAAATGTCAGTTGGACCTACAAATATTCGTGATGCGGCTCTTGAGCTACTGATTATCTTGGACGGAGTGAGCTAATAATCTTTTACTAGCCGCTAGTATATTATTTTCTAGAGCTCTGATATGGAGTCGATTCTATGATTTTTAAGTGAGTAATGAGGTGATCGATTCGAGTCATGGATTATATTAATAATGGAATCGAATAACTTCTAATTAAGATTTTGTATCTCAGCTATAACCTCCTTATGTATTTAAGCACTTCTAGCTTTGTATATGATATATATCCTTATTTTATAGCTATATATAATGGACCCGAATATAGTGAATCGGTATTCATAATGTTTTAAGGTATGAAGTAGAAATCGATTCACCGTGGTTGATTTTGAATGGTAATAATCTGTGAGCATAACACACGTGAGTATGTGCTAGATATGACGAGGTGAACGGATGACAACTGTTCCTTAATGCATTAGTCTAAGTCACTAATTTATTTTATTCAGAGTATAAATGTGCTCCGAGCATAGTGTTTAACTCCTAATGAGTCTAATGAGGATACTTAGCGAATTATGGATTCCATTGTATTTAACCTAGAGTTGAGATTGAGGAGGATCAGACTTTAGGGCATTATTGGCTACCTATGTGTGTGTGTATAAGCAGTGAGTTGCAACCATTATAGCATATTTTAGCTTTTTTAAGGGTTTCTAGAGTGTTATAAATAGTGTAGCCTATACTCATGAACTTAGCATCCTATAGTGAGTATTGTAGTGAAAGTGGTGCATTAACCTATTGCCTTACAGTCTAGATTCATTCTAGTCACACTTATACGATCACTCACTTTTCTGAGTAAATAATATATATACGCAGCATATATCTTTACTAGCAAATATCTACAATAAGATCTATATTTCCTTAACTATATAAATATATTTATATTATAATATATATATATATATTATTAATATATTAATATTATAATAATATTATAAATATATATATATATTAATATATTATATATATATATATATATATATTTAATTAATATATATATATATATATATATATATATATTATTATAATAATATATATAATATATATATATATATTAATATATTAATTATATATATATAAAATATATATATATTTTATATAAATTAATTAAATATATATATATATATATATAATATTAATATTATATATATAATATAATATATATATATTTAGTATAATTATAATATAAATATATATATATATATATTAGTATTATATATATAATATATATATATATATTTAATATATATATATATTTACCTATATTATAAAATATAATATATTTCTTTTTTAATGTTAATTAGGTCCTTATCTATAATGCACATGTTACGACTCATTGACTGTCGAGTATATTATAATAATTTCATATAATATATATTGGTAATATGTTGTGGCCCTTGGAAAATGCGGCCTTTAGAAATTCCAATGGAAAATTGGTGACTATACTCACTAGGGAATGCACATTTAGCCAAGAATCAAAGTGAGTTTCTCTTTTACTTTGAGTGTATCCTTATCAATGATATTTATTATTATTTGATATATTAATAAATTTATTATACTTATTTATAATGTATGAATATAATTTTAATCAAATTAATTGCCTTATATGAAGTAATAAGGATACACTTTTTTTAGTTTTTGTTTATTCTTTTTTTTTACATTGTTCTTTTTTATTATATTCTTATTTGCTTCTATTCTTATCTATATACTTTAGATAGGGTTTTAGTTTTTTATTTTTTTTATTTTTATTTTTAAATGAGAAATATGCTTAAATTTTAAATTGTGCCTTTATTAGTTTTTCGTATAAGAAGAAACAGTTAGGAAGCAATATTAAGCTGAAAATAGTCTCGAGATATTCTCTGTAAGGAAGATTTTATAATTGTTTTAGAGATATGGAGAAGGATGATATATCAAGGACTGAGAGAAACCTTCCGCGTAAAAATCTTAATATATATATTATGTTACTAACACATAATTCTCTTATGAGAATTAATGTGAGCCTGAATTTTCAAGAAAATATCCTGCTTACTATATTTTTTATGCGCATATCTTGAGAGAAGAATAAACAATTATCTAATTAACTCTTCTCCTATTGTGTGTGTTCACATCAGACTTATAGGGGTGAGATATAGGCTTTATATGCGCCATACGAGTGCTCCTATTTGAAAAACATACTTAGTTATATAGTAAAAACCTGAGCTCAAGTCGAATATGATATGAGTATATACCTCACCTAATCTCCACATGGTTTATCACACTGTGAGAGTAAACTTCATTATCTCATCTATAATCAATCAATTAGACGATTACTAATATTTACTTTTCAGCAACTTTGCCAAAAGCTAATAGTCATTGTAGAAAACGCCCGATCCTCTGCGGGTCGTACAACGAACTGGGATCCACTTGCGATTATAAATAATAGCAGGTGGCATACATTATTACTTGCTTTACCATTCTCAATTACAGTCTAATCTATGGTCCATTATTTTATTCCTACATACTCATACCATTTCTATACATATTAATTTATATTATGCCGTGAGAGAGACATTAAAACAATTAATCCTTACTACTATTTCACACTCTACTAGTTAAATATTTAAAATCAATTCTACTTAATCTCTCATCACTCTCAATTTACCATTTATTATTACATACGCTACACTCTCAACATAACATACATTTACTTCCATTCCAAAGAGCTACCACAACACCTATATCATTAATTTCATTGCAACATATATGAGCTTTCTATTAATCTCTGCATTTTAATATAACCGTTAATTTCACATTAAACCTTAAAATAAAGTTTATTGAGCTTCTCTTCACATTTTCCTAACTCATAAATTATGTTGTCAATGTAAATATTTTTAGAGATCTATAATCATCCATCTACCATACCATTCTAAATTTCACCAGTGTTTTATTAGAGCATCATATACCTTTCAGTCCACATCATATCAGATCATATATATATTTATCCACTCTTACAGACACTCAAATAAATCTCTAATTTACCCTCTAGTAATTATTTTAGGTAGTTCCAGTTATCACCTCACTTACCATTTATAACTCTGCTCCTCTCCAATTAATTACCGGTAACATACAACTACACAAACGCTGTAGTTGTACAACATACATAATCTTTTCAAATTGATCAATCTTCACTTCCTCATTTCTTTGTGATTCATATATATTCACACTCAAGTAATTAATATTCATCTACTATAATACTTAGCATGATATACTATATTTTAAAAAATCTTTAACTTTCTCACACTATTACCTATATATATCGTTACATCCTACTAATTATTCAAAATTTACTCCAATAATACCTAGTTTATCTTTAAGCAACATCATTAAATCAGCCACTAACTCTATAACTGTCTACACTATTATTATATATGTATATTCTTTACATATAGTGCTGCCATATATAGTTATGAAGATTTATGGAGAAATACTTACTCCACCATTTACTCTCTTCATAAGTCCATTTTCTACCAATCACGAAAAGCTCACTAGTTTTCCTTAATATTTAATTAATTCTATAATATGAAGATAAAAAGGAACTTGAGCTTCTTCTTTAAACTTTCTATTTCTCTTCCGTTATTCGGGCGTAATTTTTTTCACTGTTATTATTATTTACCATTATCAATATTTGGGGTTATTAGTATGCTAGGTCATTGGTTCTTGTCACTACACAATAGTATCACTTCCACTAATATATTTTTTCATGTTTCTTTCGAACATTCATCATTAGGTACTTTTTAAATAAGTTCATATACTGCACATCTATTAATACTTATTTATCCTGAGCTTGTGACTATCACATATCTTCATTCCAACAATCTATGCATACTATCTACTTGTTATACATAATATAAACAACCTGAGCTTTTTTCATTTCCACAGATTTGTCTAATTTCCCATGATTTGTTCTCACCGCAATTCATGCTGACATCAATTGTATAAATTGATTCTGAAGTTTTTTTTTTATCACCTTATAACAAGTATATATATTTATACTAATATATATTTATAGAATTGAGGATAACTTTTGTGGTTCATGAAGAGTTGTTTAATCACAGTATCTTACCAAATACGTAAATACAAATAATTATTATAGTTAATTGATTAGATAGAGCATAGTGACCTATATAATGCCTCATACAGAATTTACTCAGTCATAGTTTCTTTATATCAGTTTAATCTACAGTAATATTAGATTACAATAGTTATAATGAGTTGCATTTATTGGCTCAATAAGTTTTGTTAGCATATTTTATTCCTTTAGCTGTGTGATGGAATCTCCTTCGTGAGTCTCGTCTTATGTTGAGGATTAAGTTTAGTAGAGACATGAGAGAGAATTTATATATTAATTACTATTACGAAGATAAGCTCGAAAATCTGAGATATATACTTTCATAAGTTGTTATATAAAGGGAATAAAAATTGAGATGAGGTAATATGATGCACGAATATCGTATTCATAGTGCGGTGTGTGTCTATATATATTCACTTATCAACATGCACATATTAAAAACTAATATAAAGTGAGTATCGAGTTTAAAGAAATTATAAAAATTTATTTTTTTTATATTATTATTATTTGGTCGCTAGTTTCCGCTTCATAAATGTATTTTTTATATAGCCATGTGTCTCTCTTAATGCGAGATTCATAAATAACCAGAGTAACATTCCTCATTGTGGAGCCATAAGGCTTCCTAGATGCACTGTATAGCTCGGAATCTCGAGCGCCTGCCTTTTCTGAAGAAGTTTAGCATGGTAAATCATCAATAAGATGCCTAAACCGCTCCAAGACTGTCAAAACATAGAGCTACGCGAGTATCGCTGTAAATCTCAACCTCGATTAAGCGCGTGTGAATAATCTACTCTCCTTCAGGTGAGACATACTTAAACTTAATGAGGTTACATGCTTTGATAATCAACGATAGATGGCGTACTATATATAGGCTGCTCACAATCTATTTATTCTGAGAGAACGGCAAGAACTTAGAGGTGAGTGAGTTAAATTGTAATCGCTTTATTTCTAGAACTCAGACTCTAAATCTTAGTTCTGAGTAATATCAGACTTTCTTTTTAACTTATGGTTTTGAAATCAAAATATAAAAAATAACGAGAGATACTTAGAGTCTCTTGTTTTTATATGCTAGTCCATAAGAAACTCAACTACTCGATTTCTTTACCGAGTGTTTTCGACCGATTGATTATTTATTACTAAGCTAACCCGCGAAAAGGATACAACTACACATACTATTTCTAAGAGTGTTCACATATTCAATATTTGCAGAAACGAACTAATAGAATATTTTTCAAGCAGAAATAATATCAATCTCTAGACATCCTATTACTATATTGAATATAAGAGATATCAAGTGTAATAATATTATTATTGTACTTTATATAAGCAAGCTACGCGCTACTTGTATAGACTCACATTAGTCCTTTCTGTGTATACTATTGTTAGTCTTACATCACATAATTATTATATAAGTGTAGTGTGTTATCCTTTGTAGATAATACATATGAAAATATCACTGCGATATATACATTTATTAATTAAAAAATTATTTATATATGTATAAATATTATATAAGGAAACTAAATATAGGTACATAAATATATAACAATAAAATAAAAAAGATTATAGTAGTATTTATATTTTGATCATTACTTGATTACGTATATCAGTAGTATCTTATAGTGTTAATGTATGTATAATTGTTGAGTACGTTAGTGAGCGTGTGAATACATTATTACGTTTTGTTAAATTATTTACATGATATTTTGAGTTTATGGTCACTATATTTTAGTTTTTACTTTATCTTTTTTTCTCATAAGTAGCCTAATGATGGATAAGTTTGTTATGGAATCATATGTTAGAAGGCTAAATATAAATAGTGAATGGCAAATATAAGTTTTAGATCGAAGAGAATCAGGAGGCATGATGTATGTATCTTTCAAAGTGAATGAACTACGTGTTGCAATACTCACCTAGCTCAATATAAGATTTGCCAAGCTACCTCTTGTATTCTGAAAATTATATAAATAATATTATTATATACTCAAATATGGGCTTAATAGTACTCATATATGTATATCTATAATATATATATAATATAACTATATTAATATTAATAGATGTTAATAATATTTATTTATTAAGTATTGTAACTATATAATATAAAAAAAATATTGTATCTTGGTTGGTTGATTAGATATATTTTATAACTTTCCGGCATGTAATTTCACCGACATTTTCGTCAACGGATTTCGATCCGCTGATATAGAATATTATCATATATTTTATATAATATAAAATATATAAAATAAAATATAAAAAATTAAATATAATATCCCAAATTCTATAAAAACTATTTCAAATAAATTTCTCTTATATTTATATATTTATATATATTATATTTATTATAATTATCTATATATATATATATATATTATTATATAGTAATTATAATCATATATATATTATATAAGTTAATATATATATATATATATATATAATATTAGTAATATATATATATTATATTATATAATATTATATATATATATATTATATAATATTAATATTATATAATATATATATATATATAAAGGTCCCACCTAGTCGATGGGGCTTTACTCCTATTCAGGAGGTGAAGCATTCTCTAAGGTAATATGCTAACACTATAAACCCGGACGGGGGATGAACTTACCGATTCTCTGTTGCTAGCGGGCCCAATAGCATAATATATATATATATATAATTAATATAAATATATATTTAATATATTATAATATATATATATAATATATATAATATATATATATTATATATATTAGGATATATATATATACATTTCCATTAATTTGGAATATAATTAATTATTATCAAAAGACGAAAAAATAATCGGAAAAACAACAAAAGAAATGCTTAAAATATTCAAATAAATAAATATAGAAAAGAAAGATAAATATAATCGATATATTTTACAAAAGAAATGGATTTGATAAATCTTTTATTCCAGCATAATATATATATATATATAATAATATATTATATATATATATATATATATATATTTTATTTATATATATAATATATATATATATATAGTATATATTATATATCTATATTGTATATATATATAATATATATTATATATATTATTATATATATATATATAATATATAATATATATTATATATGAGTAATTATCAATATAAAGTATAATATAGTAATATATATATACATTATAATGTTTATATTTATAATTAATTATATTATATATTATTTATACTTATTAATAATATATATTATCTATACTGTACTATTATATATTACAATATATATTAATAATAACACTATTATAGATATTATATATATAGTTAGTAATACATTTCCATATTATATATCCATTATATATAGTTATAATATTTACAATCATAATTATATATATATATAATTATAATTATAATATAATAATTATATTAATTAATATTATTAATTATATATATATTAATATAATCGTTATTTATATATATTAAATATTAATATATATATTATATATTTAATATTAAATATTTTAATTTAATATATATATATATATATATATTAATTAAATTTATATATATATATATATATATAATTATATATTATAAATATTATATTTATAATATGTATATTAATACTTAAATTAATAATATATTAATATAAGATATAATTATAATTAATAATATATTATATATATATAAATATATATATTATAGTATATATATATATATATTATAATTTATTAATTATTATATAATTATAATTAATATTACCACTAATTATTAATATTATAGTATTATATATATTTAATAATTAATTAATATTAATATATTAAATATTATATTAATAATATAGACTTATAAAATACAAGAACAAAATATAATATAGTTTAATAAAGTGATCATTAATACATAAGATATAAATTAGAAGAGAAATTATATCTATAATATTAAGATAAGGTGCTTATGTAACTAATATATATATACTTATTTATATTAAAATGTTAATTCTGGATATAATTATTATATATATAACTTACTATATTGAACTTTATAATTATAAATAATATTAATAAATTATATATAAGTATATTTGTATATATATTATATTATACTCTTATATTATAATATATAATTCAATTTTAAATAACTATATATATATTACTTACTATATCTGCTCTCATAATACTCACTCTTAATATCTATTATACTTATTTGTGGATGTACCATATATTATGTAATAAAATTATAATATAGTATTATTTTAGAGTATTATTCTTAACACTAATGAATACTTACGTGATTCTGAGTAGGGAGTTATTATAGTACCATATCTATGTAGTTATAAAGACGCTTTTAATTTATTCTATTTCTTATGAGACGACACAAATGTGGGAAATAACTTTGCAAGGAACAACGAGGATAATAGGGTTAGGAGATTTATAGAGAATATATGTGCACACCTCGGAGATATATGTGTGCTTTGTCTATCCACACTCTCAGTGACGATATACAACATAAAGACACCATTCCAGATCGCAGTGAAGGAGTAATTGATTTACAATACTAATAATATTTTCTTTTAATTGCATGCGTAGACACTCCTTATCTGAGAGGTATTCAATAGGATAACGTGCGTAACATCATACTTCCTGCGTCCCCACTATTATTAATAATGAAGGGTCTTCCTGAGATCCCTATGATCCACGGATATTTCGCGTTCTATCACTCATAAATAAGTTTAGGTCTGTGAATATTAAGTCCGTTTCTGATGAATATATGTAAATGGCCTCATTCAGTATACACAATCTCAATCCTTCGGGCAATGCTTGTTTTTTAGGAAAGTGCCGGTTTTAAGTCTCATAAAATAACGAATTTGAAATCTATAAAATCGCTATAAGTATTAAAAAAGAAACTTTCAATTCTGAAAAAATACATAAAGAAACGACCATTCAACAATATTCACCATTCGACGAACATTTGTCTGTCGAAGTCGCAGTCGCTACTTAATTTATAACTATATATAATTATTAACTATATGAGAATATATAATTTTTTATCAGTTACACACTGAAAGTCTATTATATATGAGATAAAAAGAATAAAAATAACTAGTCAAAATTAATGATATATATATTATAGGTCATTACACTATATTAGGTGGTGATGAATATAGGTCTCTTGGGTCGTGTGATACGATAATATCTGTAGGGTTATTTAGAGAACTCCTATCTACTAACTTATGTGTGAGTGAGGATAACTATATGTAAATATATCTGTGATTATATTATCTAGAATGTACAGCTGGTATATTCTAATTACTACTTATGGCCTACATGGTGTAGGGATAATAGTAAGTACCATCATTTAATAATATAGCTCTATACCCTACTATAACCTATAATATGAATTAGGTATATACCCCCTAATTATAACAAAACCATACTTTAGTATATATTTATATTTATGAGTATAATCTCATGAGTATATATAGTAATATTACGAAAAAAATTTGAAACCTAAGCTCAGCTGATAGACGAAAGTCTACATATTGAACTGAGGTGAGCTTATTTAAAATGTTGAGAGAATACAGGAGAACAGCCAACCCACCATCTGACCTATAACATACCAGAACCATCACTGGTAGGCATAGATACAAACTTTATTAAGACGGAGGGTTAAACCTAGAAGATAAAACAGATGATAGCAAAGAATTCAACAAACCAACGTGACTGTAAAAAAAGGTATGAACCTGGAGTGACGGGTCTCCAACCCTCAGATGTGCTCCATCAGACATAGTCCGTCACCCACAATATAGAGGTGAAAACAGTCTCTCATCGCAATACAACTCTCCTTCGAGCACTTCGTGTCATTGTAATCCTCTACAGATAGACATCACAAGATTCCATCATCTCTTGTGATTATATCACTATATATATACTATTTACTATATTATAACTATCTACTTTATTATACGTTGTATTTATCAGATGATTTTAAATTTGCATAGTAGATAAATAACCATTAAAATACTCATTAATATATAATAACCCTAACATATTTCATGTCAGTTGATTACCATTACTAGCACTAATATTATCTATATATATATATAATATACTTATTTTTACACATTACAAGGTGTAACAATAAGTGTACTACTAACTATTTTAAAACTATAGAAAATAACTACAAAGACTTAGCAAAATTATACTTGTACTTATGAGAGATGAGAGAGAGAAGAGTGATGCAGAGAGAAGAGAGTAGAGAGAGAGAGAGGAGAGAGAGAGAGAGAGAGAGAGAGAGAGACGCCGTAAATAATTAGGTAGATGCGCTAAGATAGTTTGCTGAGCAAGAATAGGTCTGGTTACATTAGACAATGTTTGGTTGGTATGTTTAGTCCGGTTAGGTAAGGAAATACTAAGGTACACAATGTATTAACAAAGTTTGGTAAAGTGGCAGATAGTTAGAAAGAGGCCGTATAATTAATAAGCTCTTTGTGCTAAGATTCATATTTTGTGCAACAGGCACAGGCATAGGGGCAGGCACAGGCACCCCGTGGGAACTTGAAATTATCAAATTCGAGTTCTATAGGCCTGTAAACACATACAATGACATCAATATTGTGTTATTAAGCGCATGTATGCTAACTCAGCACCGCACCCGAACCCGTGCCAGCTCCAGTATCTGCTTCGTCTCATTGCTCCAGCACATGAGATTTCTCTGTCTCCGACTTCTTATTCTTTCTTCAACCTTCATCCATCTTCTTCTGCAACGCACTCTGTGCATGTCTTCTCTTTTTGTCCGGTACCCCCTCTGAGGGTGCTCAAAGACCCTTGAGAGATCTAAAACCCTCACAATTTGGTTCTACGTCCTAGTAAACATATTGAAAGACACCTCACTTGGTCTATTATACGTTTGTAGCCAGATTTTCAGCTCCAGCTCCTAATACGGCTCCTGTTCAGTGCTCCATCACAGGAGTCCACTCAGGTTCAGTTTCCTTCTTCAACTCCGAATCCTTAGCCGAGTCTTGTCGACTATTTATTTTCTTTTACCTATGGCCATTTCCAAGTTTAGGGTCTCAGCATCCCACTTTGAGGAGAGTAGCAGCGCTAAACTGCGCTTCATAGAAGCTGACGTCACCAGCTATTGGGGTAGGAAGTTTTGTAGGGATAAGATTATTAGAACTCCCTTAAAGGAGGGGAAAAAGTGTGGCTTATATGTCTTGTTCTTAACCCTCCGGTTTATGGTTATCATTTCCAATTATGTTGAGTGGATATTAAATAGAATTATCGAATTTTCTTTCCATTATGCTTTTCAATGTAATAAGCCAATCAGAGCAAGCAGAAAGGTGACTATAAATATTGATTATAGGGTTAAAGACCACGATTTAATCGAATGGAATCATCAGAATTGGTTTACTGATTAAATGAAATTCTTGGAACCAAAAGGCAAATTTTGGTGGTAAAACCCACTAAGTACAGAAAAACTCGAAAACGGTCTACCTGACCACAAAAACGGTCTCACGGACTTTAGAAACCTATATGTTGACACATCAAGTGTCAAAATCTAACGATGTGAATAGAAAAATCTAAGTCAACTACCGACATGTCTTGGAATTTCCTACCGTTCAAAAGCTCCAGAGCCTCCACAAACGGTCTCACCTTTTGAAACGCGTCGTCGCTTTCAATAGCACTTCGTCGTCATTGACGTGCAGTGCTGCCACTGTAAAAAAAAAAAGAAAAAAGAAAAAAAAGAAAGAAAAACAAACTCATGCAGAGTTGTGGACCCTTTCCTCTGGTTTGTG
>JABUQX010027570.1:25000-27500 GCA_015478945.1 Trachelipus rathkii | reverse complement strand
TGAAATTAACAACTAAATTTAAGCGATGAGAAGCACAGTGAAAAAATTTGGCCTTGAGATATTGATTTGTTATTATTTTCTGTACTCCATTTTCTTTTCCAGCCATGGCTGAGCATCCATCAAATCCAAGTCTAACGACTTTATTCATATTTAAATTGTAAGCTTCTCTGGTAGTCAATAAAATTGGCTTCTCCTATAACTCCTGCCAACTTTGGTATCATTTAAAATGCACCAACCTTCAAACTCCTAATCAACAAACCGAAACGCCAATTGCACAGCTTGCTCCACCCAGAAATATCTGCTGTTTCATCCGCAAAAAGTGAAAAGTATTCACTATTGTCTCACTTCATCCAACATGCTTATTTACCAATTAGGTTCCCGCCATTATGGATTATGAAGCTCATTCATGGAGCCATATGTGATGTAGTAATTTTTGTATTGCTCCACTCCCCAACTTATTAGAAAATGCTCAGTAAGACAGCACTCACACAGCATTTCAACAATCATGAATTTCAACAAATCCGAAAAAACTACCACGTAATCTCTGCAGTACTGTCTCGAACGGCTAGATCATGGGTTCCACAGAAGATCCAAAGTTGCAAATTAATAGCACACAATTGATGTCATATTTTTGTTTTCGATAATTAAATGTTCAGCATTATTTAATTGTTCAAAAACATTAACACGTTTATTTAAAATTATTTGTTCAAAAATTTTCGCTGCTACAGCAGCATCTCTATGCCACTTAGAATTAACATGGTTCCTTGCATGTGAGTGGAAGCTTTATATTTTAAGAATGGTTTGACAATAAATGAACCCAAAAACCCTCTTTTGATACAAGGCCTAAATAACACGCATAATTTACAGAAGAGTCCTTTTAATTTTTTTCAATATACTAACCACAAATTGTATTGATTTTGCCAATCGTAAAGGAAAGCCCTTTTGCCCCATGTGATATCTTGCTTAAAGTTGTAAGTACTTAGTGGTTTGTATGGATTTGTTAATAAATTAAATTTTAGATTGTCAGTAATACTATTTTGAGTAATGTAATTTTCAATATCCATACAACGAATTTCAACAGTTGGTTCTACGCCAGATGCGGAAGCTTCATTCATATGATTAATACAGGTGCCGGCAATACTCGGGACGGCATTAGCACTAACACTAAAATATGAACCAGTACCATCATTCAATGTGTTCGTGGTTTGTTCAGTCTAAGAGTAATTATCACTGGGCAACAAAAAAAATTTTTTTTTTTTTTTCTTGCTGCCAAGGATATTTTATCGAATTTATAGTATATCGGGGGTGCTGATTTCAGAAATGACATTAGTTTTCCAAGATTGGCTCTAGTTCTTGAGATACAGAGTGTTCCAGATATACTCTAATGCAAATATTTTTTAATGCATATTTTACAGTAATGTCGTTTTATTTCCTTTTAAGGGGCTTACCTTTATATATACTTTATTTTTTTTCTATTTTCAGAACACTGAGTATTTCACGAAGAGCCTGTTTGAATAACCCCAATGTATTCTGCTACATCTGTGGTGAATATTGCCAGGAGAACCAAAGAAGAAATATTACTAACTTTGTGAAGCAAGCATATCTGGCATACTTTGGAATGAAACTCGGAGACCAAGATAAATCTTGGGCACCCCATATGGTCTGTAAAACGTGTGTCGAAAATCTACGTCAGTGGAAAAATGGACGAAGAAAAGGTTTAAAATTGGTGTGCCTATGGTATGGCGAGGCCAAAGAATCACCACAGTGGACTGTTGATTTCTTGTTTGGTTAAGTGGAAAGTTATCAATCGTTGCAAGAAAACGTAAATTTGGAGTATCCGGATTGGAATCAGCAAGGCGGACCTGTACGCCACCACTCCAACATGTCCCCATCCCATGTTCACTACACTCCAGACCTTGGCATTTTCTGAAAGAAGAAGATATCCGGATTTGTGTGCACACGTGCAGATAGTGGTATTAATATGAAGAGAGTACTTCTACACAGCAACAGTTCTACCAGGAAGAGATCAATGATTTAGTACGAGAGTTAAGTCTCTCCAAGCAAGATTCTGAGCTTTTAGCATCTAGACTAAGTGAAAAGAACTGTCTCAAGGCCGAATGTAAAATAACTTTTTTTCGGACAAGAGAGGTAGTACTTCTTCCATATTTCATTGAATAGAAGACCTAGTATAACTGTAGGAACATCCCTGGGACTCCTACTCCAAATGGGGTTAACTAAATATCGATAAGAAGATCGGCTGCTTGTTTATAAAAACATCACCTGGAAGCTGAAAATGTATTTTATAGTACTGGCAATTAGTTATGCATCAGATTCCAATAGGTCACTCAACAAAACGGAAAGAGGAATATGAAAATATTAGAATGATCTTGCAGAAGCTTAGATATAATGAACCAGTGGTCTATATGCGTTGATTTGAAGATGGTCAACATCTTACTTGGGCACCAAAGCGGATATACTAAGTACCCTTGTTTCATATGCT
>JABUQX010027570.1:15000-20000 GCA_015478945.1 Trachelipus rathkii | reverse complement strand
TGTATGAGTTTAAATTTTAGGAAATATGTTGGATGAAAGGAATCGGATGATGCAGAGCGTAGTAAAAAATTTGTGAATGGTAGAAAGGTGACTGAAGCAATTAAATCCTTGGTGGATGTAAATGGACTATGTCTTGAGTGCGCTAGGGTCTTACATGGTGGTATGTTGCTACCTATGTTAATGCAAAGTAGTAAAACTATGGTCTGGAATAAGAGGTATAGGTCTAAAGTACAATGTGTTCAGATGGACAATCATAGGGGCGTGGTAGGTGTTAGAAGAATTGATTAAATTGACAAAATAATGCATTAGGAAGTTGTGTGGTGTGAAGAATGAGATAATAAATGAAAGTACATTGAGAATAGTTACAGAGGGGTATTGGTCAGCACAATATTATAAATTTGAGGGGGTATTTTTTGGGGGATACGAGTCGATATTCCCCCCCATTACACCTACCCCTATAATGATGACTTAACTTCGTCTCGAAAACGAAGTTACGTGGTTGTGCGCTTCATCCATTTAATAGGGGCCTCGCCCCCCTTTAAATTTTAATTATTATTATACCCTTACCTCATATATATCCAAATTACCACATAATTAGGATTTTTATCCTTGTGCTTGCAAGTGGCGGGTATTGTACAGCACAATGATTATAAATTTCGAATCATTATTTCCCGGTTTTAGCAATTCGTAACAAATTATTTGAGAGTTCAGGGAAGTCATATATTCTGGAAAGCAAATTTCCTTTAACAAATTATATTGGAGGGTTAGGGAGGTTCGATATCCGCCTACCTAACACCTGTAACCCCACTTTTGATGTAATCTCTTCGTTAGACGAAGATTACGTATTTATAAAACTCATCATTTCAAAAAGGTTGCCGCTCTCCCCCCTTTATGCAGTCAATTTGTCGTACGCCCTTAGAGTATGTAGAAGTAGGTAAAGGGTGAACTTGGTACTATATGTAGGTAATGACGTTAATTTCGCTAGCAACGAATATATTATGATGGTTGGCAATCCCCAGAACAGGGGGTGCACCCCTTAAGTTTTATAATTGCCTTTATTTATATGTTAGAGAGTATGTAAATGGTTTTGAAACTTGGAATACTCATTAGGTGATAGACGTAACGTCGTCGCAGACGAAGTTACATGATGTTGAGTGGTACAGATGGTTCGATATCTGAGGAGATACTTCTTAGAGAGTATGTTGTAGAAGGATGAAACTTGGTATATTTATAGGTGATGGACGTAACTTCCTCGCAGGCCAGCTACGTATGTATTGTAGCCTGTACATAATGGTTCGATATATGAGGAGGTATGTCTTAGAAGTAGGTAATGGTTGAAACTTGGTATACGCATGTATCGTGATGACGTAACCTCGTAGTCAGGCGAAGGTTACATCAATGTGATGTTGCGGTATGCTGGTTCGTATATGAGGAGGTACGTTCTATAGCAGAGTAGGAAAGGTATGAAACTCGGTATGCTTATAGGTGAAGACGTAACTTCGTCGTAGACGAAGTTACGCATTGTAGTGGAGCAACTGGTTTGATATCTGGGGAGGTACTTCTTAGATGCATCGTATCTCGTACAAATTTGGTACACCATCTTCATATGAGGTAACATCGTCGAAGACGAGGTTACATGTCGCTAAGCCCATGAGATGTGGTTGAGCCCCAAAACCTTGGAAATGCTCGTAAAAGGATGAAATTTGACGAGTGTATAGAAGAGAATGAATGAATTAAGATCCTGAATTAAACATTGAAGCAAATGAATTGAAGCCGGAGCCGGAGCCGGAGCCGGAGCCGGAGCCGGAGCCGGAGCGACCCTTCGCGAAACCAGCTCGGGCGACCGCAGACACTATACATCACCGCGAATATATGCATTTTTATTAAAAATATTAATTAATCAATAGATCAATTGTTCAAACCATACACCCTACCCCTCTCCTTTATCCCTGTGATCGATTGATCTATTGATTAATTGATATTTAAACACATTGTGTATGAACGTACGGTGAAAATATCTACATTTCATGTAAAATATTGTAAAATCTTTAATGTTTTTATTAAAAATATCAATTAGTCAATAGATTAATCGATCAAACCAAACACCCTACTCCTCTTCTTCTCCCCTTGTGATCGATTGATTAAGCGAGTAATTGATATTTGAACACATTTTGTATAAACATAAGGTGAAAATAACTACATCACATATAAAAATTATAAAACATCTGATTCTTTCATTAAAATATATTAATTAATCAATAGATCAATTGATCAAACCACACACCCTACCCCTCTCCTCGATCGATTGATCTATTGATTAATTGATATTTGAACACATTTTGTATAAACTTATGGTGAAAATAACTACATTACATATAAAATATTATAAAACATTTGATGTTTCTTTTTATTAAAAATATCAGTTAATCAATAAAACAATCGATGAAACCACACACCCTACTCCTTTCCTTCTCCCCTGTGATCGATTGATCTATTGATTAATTGATATTTGAACACTTGTATAAACCTACGGTTAAAATAGCTACAATACATTTAAAATATTATAAAACATTTGATGTTTTTTTTATTAAAATATCAATTAATCAATAAATTAATCGATCAAACCACGCACACACCATCCCCTCTCCTTCTTTCCTGTGATTCATCCTATAATATTTTCAGTACAACAGTTTCTTTTAATTTAAACATTTACAATTTCTCATTTTCTTTTGCAAACTTAAACTATTATATTTTCATTTTATTTAAAGTTTCACTAAATTTTAATAAAAATATCAATTGACCAATAGATCAATGGATCAAACGCTAATCAGCCAACCTCCCTACCTTCCCTGCTAGCCCGTGATCCATTGATTAAGAGATTAAAGTCATGAACAATTGATAAAGTCGTAAATAAGCTTAATTATTTGTATAAACGCCACATAAAAAAAATAATTATTGTACGTACTTTACATAAAATTACTAAAACATTTTTAGTTTTTACTAAAATATATCAATTGATCAATGAATCAAACACTAATCAGCCACCCTCTCTACCCTCCCCTGTTAGCCGTGACCCATTGATTAAGCGATTAAAGTCATAAATAAAATTAATTATTTGTATAAACGCCATATAAAATAATTATTTTACGCACATTACATAAAATCACTTGAAAAATTTTTATTTTATATTTGTTTGCACAACTTGAAGTTAGATTAAAATTTAATATATTATAAGTTTGTAAGTGAAAATTGAACAAATTTTACTTTGGCTTGTGGTTATAGTTTTACCTGGTTTTTAATTGCACCACTACCATACTTGTGTGTCAGTTTTTGTGAAAAACTTGTATAATATTCATTTAGAATGGATTATGTAAATTGTTAAAAGCTATTTATGCACTTTATGTTTATACCAATTTTTATTCTTCGTTTATTAAAACTAAACTATAAGTGATTAAAGTCATATTTAGGTATCAATGCGACACAAGCATTACATAAAAAATAAGTTCTTTTGTTTGATTGCAACAAAAATTTTAGTCTTTTAACGTATCTAACATACCTTACGCACGAATAAACGGCTAACATTAGCAAAATTCAAAGTAATATTTGTAAATACCTAACATCACCTTTCAAAACTTAAACTATTTTCACTTTTCCAACATTTCTCTAACAAATCAATGTTAATTTACACCATGATAGTAATATTTAACAAAACTTAACAAAAATTTAGCATATCCTGGCCTAACTATCACACTGACCAAAGTAATTTCATAAACTTTACTTTAAAAACAATGCGATGCTGCCAAATCACCGTACAGCCTCTATTACCCAAATTTCATTAGATTAGAATAAAATGCTATCACGAGCAAAGATGCGTCATTATATATCCAAATAACATACTAAGACCCTGTCTAAAATAGTAACATAACCTATTATATCATATTTAACATATGAATCTATGAATAATAACTAATGTCTCTCAAGTACCTAACAAATCATTACTGTTAACATAAAATACAATTCCAACGTAACAAAGTAACTTAACATGTAAACCTTTTTTCGTCATAACTCGAAAGGACTGAACATTTCCAACATATCTAACATTTACAAAATGCCAAAACCTGTCATAGACCCTAACATCTGGAACTATGAATAAGACATTAACATTTGGAACTATGAATAAGTTCTCAACCTACCCCATCATTACACAGAAAAACTCAACCTATCCCTACTTTTTCAATCATATCATCAGCATCTAAAGCAGCATTATCTAACAAAATCCCTTAAAAAATGTCCAACCTATCAAAGATACCAGCATCTTGTACTATGAATTGAGGCTACCTTCATCAAAGTGTCCTGCATTTCAAATATAACATCATTTTGAACTATGAATAAACGTAGACATTAGCAAAATTCTCTGTCAAACCTAACATTACTCAGCAAAAACTTAACCTAAGCACCCGTTTCTAATACATCATCACCAGCTAAGACAGATAATATCTTACAAAACTTATTATTTTCTAACAAAGCTAGTATAACCTAACAGATCTAAACACCCTGAACTACGAATAAATGCTTAAATTAACAATGTGTTCAGCCTATCAAAGACAATATATTTCACATTTACATTTTTCATTTACGTTAAATATAAAATTTAATTTAACCAAAGTTACATAACCTTGTCAAAGTAGTACATAACTCTGATTTTATCCTTCTAAAATGTATCTTACCCCCTAACAAATTAACTTACCAAGCAATACTAAGGTTAATCGAACTTACTAATAACGCTGTGTTACTTAAACATATCATAGTGTTCATACCAACTTAGTACATAATTGTTTATCCCCTTTCTAAGAAGAAATGCACACCCCAAACAAACTATCGTTCCTAACAATACTACGGTCAACCCAACTGTGTTATCCCATGGTCTTAACCCTCAATCATCCTACAAAGGATACTAAAATTAATTTCTCTATTTAACAGAGAACCATCCTCCTCCGAGA
>JABUQX010027570.1:0-10000 GCA_015478945.1 Trachelipus rathkii | reverse complement strand
TTAAAATACCCTGAAAATGAAGAAATAGGCTTGCTTGACTCTAATTCGTAAGAAATACGGTAGTGTCTGTGTAGATGTGTGTGCGCTTGTACATTTTACCGTTTTGTGTGATTTTCATGTGTTTTGCAGCTTTTTTTTTAAATGCCTAAGTGAAAGTTATCTTATGATAGTGACTGCAAATATAAAAGTGAATAGAAGAAAAAATCATGGCTGCAGAAGGCACAGGACTCTAGTAGAGATGTTTCTGTAGGCTCTATCTCTCTCTCTCTCTCTCTCTCTCTCTCTCTCTCTCTCTCTGAGAGTGGAAGGAATGACCTCATAAATGTCGGGGGCGATTCGAGGGTGGTCGAATGCGAGGTCAACTCCCCACCGAGCATCTACCGCTGTAGTACTTATGGAAAAGAGAGTTCGCCAACATCACATCGCCGAGAGAGAAAGGGTCAAGGGAGTTTGAAAGAAGGAAACTTTATTAGTCTGTTAGCTTTAGACTCAACCCTATCCAATAGATGGGTGGAGCCGCAGCCACCCCAAATATATATATATATATATATATATATATATATATATATATATATATATATATATATATATAAATATAAATGTTATAGGAGTTATATATATATATATATATATATATATATATATATATATATATATATATATATAATATTACAAAACTTTAAATTTTTAAATTATATATTATATTTAAACTTTTAATGTGATTAATATTTCTGAACTGTTATTTATTAATGAATTTATGAGAAAAAAAATATATATTAACACATTACTATAAACTATTATTCTGTAAGGGGTATTTTTTGGATCGAAATACCCCAAACCCCATTTGGTTCAATCAATCGTAATAAACTTATAATGTCTTTAACAGTATGGCAGAAAGATTCGGTTCGATTAATTATTCAATTTCGAAGCTCATTATTTATTATTTTACTTTTTTTCTAATATTTATAATTTTTTGAATCGGACATTTATGATCGGAATCTATTCATGACATTATTTTCTACCGATATTCGAGATTTTTTTTTAATAATAAAAAAAAAAATACCCCATTCCTATAACACAACAGGATATATATATATATATATATATATATATATATATATATATATATATATATATATATATATATATATATATATATATATATATATATATATATATATATATGGCTTATTGCCAACGAACCTCTATCCCATGAATTTTGGGTTTGATAACCTACCGCAGTAGGGTGTTTGGTAAGGAGAAATTGTGTTACATCTATTTCCTGACCAAGTGGATTAAAGTTCAAAGATTATCTAAGCTGATAGCAAGTCCTGCTTCAGCTTAACTCTTTTGGAAATTCTAGCCACCATGGACGTGGTTTCTCATCCAGATGGGCGGACATTCTTATGCTAGAAGCATGAGAGAGAGAGAGAGAGAGAGAGAGAGAGAGAGAGAGAGAGAGAGAGATTTTTTGTTATATTAGATTGTAGGCTTATAAGTGATGCTTATTTTTTGCGGAAATTTTTTTTCTTTGAATAATAATAATAGAACCTCGTCTCCGAGAAAAAATTCACGATCATAAAGTAAAGACTCGCCTTAATCCACTGAGCTATCGTTAATATATATATATATATATATATATATATATATATATATATATATATATATATATATATATATAGCATATAAATATATATATATATATATATATATATATATATATATATATATATATATATATATATATATATATATATATATATATAATATATATATATATATATATATATATATATATATATATATATATATATATATAACCTAATTAGTTTAACCAATCGTGAGCGATTTTCACGAAACTTGTAGGAAAGGCTGTTTAAAATGAGCCTTTAAAATTTAAAGCTAAAGATAAAATTTCGGGAAATTATTTTTTATGAATTGTACACGAACATTTGTTTGCGTGGGGCTCCGAACCCTTACCCATTACCCATTACCCATTACTTACACCCTCCTTTGGTTCTTGTGTGGGGAGAAAAATTACTCTTTTTTAATAGGTGTATAGTGTGGAAGAAATATTTAAGAAGTATCTGGCAGAAAGATTTAATATTACATTTTATAATTATAAAATTAAATGTTATAACTTTTCATGGTCATTTCTGGATTTTTTTTTATTACGTTTTTCTTTCTTTATAGCTTATTTCAAATATTTTAAATGTTTCATGAAAATCGACTGGGTCGTCATTTACTGTTAAGAGGCTCTATGAACGAATGTTATGAATATGATAAGGAGACTTCATAACTTTTTTCAGGCGCTTTTTTCGTGTTTTTCTTCAAGATGTTCAATATTAAAAGCTCACTTCGATCATTTCATTCCTTTCAGGAATATCGACTGCTATCGGTATATATATATATATATATATATATATATATATATATATATATATAATATATATATATATATATATATATATATATATATATATATATATATATATATTATACAATATCTTTTATATCGATATTTTCAACTTTGATTTGATATTTTTTCAAATATCGATTAATATTTGTAAGGTGTTGCTGGTTGAAGAAATTCTTCAAATATTTTCAGCCGTGCAAAGTAAATGTGAAAGTGTGATAGGTCTTCCAAGCTCTATACTTGCATGCGAAGATGTTTTTCCTCATATATTGTCCAACTGTGACAAAGAGTTCATACTTGCCTGACAATACGTTTAAGTATACATTAGTATCATATCCTCTATGCTTGTAGGGGGATTTTCGCTGAAGATATTTTTCAATTTACAAAAGAATATATATAGATATTTCCAGATGGAAATATCAATATTCAACTAAACTTATAGATAAATCAATTGAAGCTCAAAAGCTGACAAGAAGAAAACAAGAAAATTAAAAATGATTCAGGAGGTCGTTTTAATAATCTCTCCACAGGAAATTATGATGAATCGTATAAAAAAATCTCTCCACAGGAGATTATGATGAATCGTATCAAAAAATCTCTCCATAGGAGATTATGATGAATCATATCAAAAATCTCTTCACAGGAGATTATGATGAATCGTATCAAAAATCTCTTCACAGGAGATTATGATTAATCGTATCAAAAAATCTCTCCATAGGAGATTATGATGAATCATATCAAAAATCTCGTCACAGGAGATTATGATGAATCGTATCAAAAAATCTCTTCACAGTAGATTATGATGAATCATATCAAAAATTTCTCCACTGGAGATTTTGATAAATCGTATCAAAAAACCTCTCCACCAGAGATTGTGATGAATCGTATCAAAAAATCTCTCCACAGGAGATTATGATGAATTGTATCAAAAAATCTCTCTAGAGGAGATTTTGATGAAACGTATCAAAATACATTTAGTATTATTGATAACATTAGCCTATTAAACTTTGTAAACAATACAGTTGAGGTTTATTTTGGGCGCTTTAAAAAAAAGTATCAATATACATATAAAAAAGTATCAATATACAGAATACCAGAAAAATATAATTGACACAACGAGTCGTTTTATAAATCTCTCCACAGGAGATTATGATGAATCGTATCAAAAAATCTCTCGACAGGAGATTATGACTAATCGTATCAAAAAATCTTTCCACAGATTATGATGAATCGTATCAAAAAATCTATCCACCGAAGATTATGATGTATCGTTTAAAATATCTCTCCACAGGAAATTATGATGAATCGTATCAAAAAATCTCTCCACAGGAGATTTTGATAAATCGCATCAAAATACATTTAGCATTATTGATAACATTAACCTATTAAACTTTGTAAACAATACAGTTGAGGTTTATTTTCAACGCTTTAAAAAAAGTATCAATACACAGATTCATTATTTTTAATGGAAAAGGTTTTTTTTTACGTTTCCTTCAACTATTCAACAAAGAAACATTTTATTCAATTTGAGTATCTAGTTATCAAATTCAGATTGATCTGCATGTTAATAATACTGTTATGAAACCAAAGTTCAAATCTCGACTCGTTTTGAGCTTAAGTAAAAAGGAAAGTTCTGCATTGAAAATAGAAATTCAATATCAAGTATTTTATTAAGTTTGTTGGTTAAGGAATACATTTTTTCATTTCTATCCTAAAAAGTTTATTGATTTGTAACAAAATATTTATAACAAGATTTGATTAAACAATTCACTTTTCAGGAAAATATAAAACTGTTACTACTGTATAAGATATTATAAGGATGAAATGATTAGATTAGATCAAACATAGATCTAAAGCAACAAGTAACACACTAGTAACACACTATAACACTACCAGTATTGCTGTGAACTAGAATACGCAATTGTAGTATATTCATTCAGAGTTTTTTTCTTTTTTACATAAAGGAGTGCATGGGGTTAGGCTATCTTCAATTTCACATTCTTCTTTTGCTTTATCGTAATACTGTCCTTCTGTGCACTGATACAGGTTTTCTTTCTTAGGATACCCTTTCCCATCACATATATAAAAACTTCTGCAATCGTAAGGGTCCGCAATTTGAGTATACGCTTCATGACAGAAGGGAGTACATTTGTCACAACATGAACAACACAAATATTTATTTTCCTGACAGTTGACTCCATCAAAATACGGAGCCGTAGGAGGACATTTTGTTTTGACTTTGATTTTATCTGGGGAGCATGTATAAAAAACTGAACAATCTTTGATATCGGCAATCCTTTCATAGGAATATTTAGAGCATTCTCCAGTACATGTTTTAAGGCAAAAGTTATCGCCATCACGATTTTTTATACATTTTTTAAATTCATAAGTAAATATTTGATTATCTGGACACTTAATTGGTGCATCGGAAGCTCTTTTATCGTTTTTGGAATTTTCAAGACAAATAAAATAACTATGGCAATCTAAAGGATTTGGAACTTTTTGATATAATTGAGCTAGAGCTCCTTCACAATTTTTATCTGGATCGTATTCTGTCCCGCGAAAAGACAAACTCTTATGAAGAATCATTATCTGCAATAATAATAATAATAATAATAATAATAATAATAATAATAATAATAATAATAATAATAATAATAATAATAATAATAATAATAATAATAATAAAAATAATAATAATAATAATAATAATAATAATAATACCACCATAATAATAATAATAATAATAATAATAATAATAATAATAATAATAATAATAATAATAATAATAATAATAATAATAATAATAATAATAATAATAATAATAATAATAACAATTAATTAATTAATTAGAGGTGGACCGGATATTCTCATAATTTTCAATATCTATATACTCATCCGCATCCGCGGATACTGATACAGATTTCAATCGGATAACGAATATTATGAATCACATATAACAAAAGAATAAGTGTTCACAATTCAAATATACATCCTATTAGTTATCAAGTTTAAACAGTGGCGGCACTAAGGTCGTCAGCCCCCCTTTTTAAGATATTCCATGGGGCCCCTTCATACAATATATATATATATATATATATATATATATATATATATATATATATATATATATATATATATATATATATATATATATATATATATATATATATATATATATGTGGTGTGTGTGTGACCAAAAAAGGGATGTTGTAACAGGTGTCTTTGGGATGTCGGGAGAAAATTAGAATGGTAGGAAGGTGATTGATTGATTTCTGTGGGGAGAGAGGTATGTTTGTAAGTAATGCTTTCTTTAAACACAAGAGTATTAAAAAGTATACTAGAATTGGTGTTGGTATCGAAGTGAAAAATTTGGCTGATTTTGTGTTGGTGAAGAAGGAGGTGTTGAAGTATATGTTGGGTGTTAAATCAGTGAGGGGGTTAGGAATAAGATTATCGGATCATTATGTTGTTGTACGTAATATTAAGTTAGTGGGGGCTTGGATGGAGAGGAAGGTAATAAGGAAGTAAGTGGGTAGAATTAAGAGTGAGATGTTAAGTGAACAAGGTAATAAGGAAAAGTATTTAAGAGCGCTTGCAAATAAATCATCTGAATGTGAACAAGTTGAAATTGAACAAATCTGGTAGCAAATTAAGGAAGCGGTTATTATTAGTGCAAAAGAAGTATGTGGATGTGCTAAAGTAGGAAATAAGAATGTTAACAGTGAGTGGTGGAATGAAGAGAGGATGCAAGCGGCTAAAGGTAAAAAAAAGAAACGTGGTTGAATGCACTAAAAGTTAATGATGAGGTTTCAAAAGAAATTTGTTTGGAATCATATAAGAAGGAAAAAGGAATACTAAAAGATGCATACATAGGGGTAAAAAAGAGGTAAATGAACAGTTTGGAAGGAGGATGAATGGAGACTTACAAGAGAATAAGAATCTCTTCTGAAAGTAAATGCGAAAGGTTAAGAATGAGAATAAGGGAAATCTGCTTGGGCCCAAAAGTAAGTGAGAAATCTCTGAAGAAAAGTAGTGACATCATCATATCAGTTGGTCAATACCGACAGACAGTACTCTGCTTCCGCAATCAAAAGTATTTGGTCTTAACAGTTTAAAACTGACAGACAACATTAGAAGGCCACTTATATTTCTCCACGCAATAAGTGGATGTGACACAACTTCAGCACTCTTCAACCAGGGCAAGAAGAAGATGGTCAAGCTTTTGGTTGAAAATAAATGTCTTCTAAGAAAAATCAAACATTTTCCTAGCATGACAATGAAGCTGAAGCTATTACCGAAGCTGGTCTACGATTTTTAACTTTAACCACCTACAACCTACTTTAAGTGAGAGTAATTTGAACATTATCATTCCTGGATCTTCAACATCAAAAGAATTTCTTTTAAAGAAAAGAACGTATTTAGAGAGTTATTTGTCTTACATATTTTCATGGAACATCTATGCAGATAATCCATATCCCATGTGCTTAGTGTGTGGTGAAACGCTAAGCCATGGTACCCAGCAAACTTAAGGGACATCTTGCTACGAAGCACCCAGGTGTATCGCAGAAACCTGACTCATATTTTTCAAGGCTATTAAAAAATCAAGAAAAAGTTGGTAATATAATGTTGAATAGATTTACCACAAGTGACGCTTCTCTCGCAGCTTCATTTAAAGTTGCCGAACTGCTCGACAAGAAAATGAAACCTCATACAGCTGGAGAGGATATTATTATCCCGGCGTGCAAAATTATCGTTGAAACCATACCAAAATTTCAAAGGTTCCCCTCTCAAACAATACTATTAGCCGTAAAATATCTGAAATGTCATTAAATATAAATGAACAAGTCATAGATAAAATAAAAACTCACTATAAATTTGCTTTACAAATGGATGAAAGTACTGATATTACTGCCAAAAATCAGCTTCTTGGATTCTGTAGTTTTATTGGCGGTAAATGTATCGTCGAGCAGCTTTTATTTTTCAAAGAGTTGGAAACAACTAGTACCGGCGCCGATATTTTCGCTTCCGTCTCTTCCTATCTCAATAACCATGGTCTTTCATGGAACGACTGTTGTGAAATATGTACTGATGGTGCACCATCAATGACAGGAAAGCATAAAGGATTTATTGCGCCAGCTTTACAGGAAAATGTATCATTGAAAATAGCTCTCTGCTTTCTGCACAGAGAAGCACTAGTAGGGAAAAATTGTAGTGAGCAGTTCGCTGAAGTTGTAAATCAGGTTGTGAAGATGATAAATTACATTAAATCGCGACCTTTGAAGTGAAGACTCTTTGAAAAAATGTTGTGAAATGGTTGCACTATATATCTCATTATTATCTCGTGGTAGAGTACTGAACCGCATTCTCACACTCAAAGAAGAACTAAAAGTCTTTTTTGAGAAAGAGAAACATGATGCATTTTCCTAGGTCGCTGCAAAATGATGATTGGTGTTTACAGCTGTCATATCTGTCAGATATATTTTGTAAACTAAATGTATTAAATACTTCATTACAGGGAAGACAAGAAACAACAGTTTCTTCAACCAATGAAATGAAAAGTTTCATGAGAAAGGTAGGTTCTTGAAAGTCTGCAATTGAGAAAAGTGATTTTTCAAATTTTCCATCCCTTTTAAAATTTTCGAAATGTAATGGCAAGGAAAAGCTAAAGACCTCATCTTGATCATTTATCAAAATTGCAACATGCAGTAGATAAGTACTTTCTTTTCCGTTAAGAATTGAGTGGATTTTGTTTCCCCATTTCACAAGGCAGATATTGCTGAATAACTCTAGATTTCACACACAATGTAAGAGACGCATTTGATTATCTCTGCGCTGATTCTTTACCGAAAAATTAAACTTTGAGAAGACTGACTTTATCAGCGGCTGATTTTTTGGCTTAGCATACAAAAAAAGGAGTATTCTAACCAAGATTGAAAACACATTTGAATCAATGTATGATCGAGTTCAAGTTCTTGTCGAATACAAAGAGGTAAATACATTTTAAATCTTACTTGCTATAAAAATATATATATTTCTTAAATAAATTTTCATCTACCAAAATTTCGAATGAAAGTTAAAAAATTTCCCACCAAAGAACATATAAAAAAAAAATCTATTATTATTATTATTATTATTATTATTATTATTATTATTATTATTATTATTATTATTATTATTATTATTATTATTATTATTATTATTATTATTTTTTTTTTTTTTTTTTATTTTTTTTTTTTTGATTCCGGACCCTGAATCTGATGATCTGACTGAAATGGAAATAATAGATCCTGACCGGTTTCGTCCGTAAACCTTGGACATCTTCAGAGTTTTGATTCTTACAATAGAATGAATTATTTTAACATAAGATTTAAAAAAATTTAAAAGAATTAAACAGAACCTGATTAACTGTAACCACCCTTTAAATTTAACGGAGAAAATAATAAACAAAACCATCAACAAACTCTACAAACAACAGGACAATACGAACAATATATCTGAAAGTAATAAATTTTTATGTTAAACTTCAATGCTATTAACTTTGATAAAGAGGAAAATGCCTACGCGGCATTATTAACGCCCACATTAAAGCTAAAGCAAATCAAAAAATGACAGTTAAACCTTCTAACACAAAACATGAGTCTGCTTCGAAGTTGCATCCTATACTAATGATACCCTTTCAGTTAATCACCATGTCGTGTACCAATTCGCATGTCCCGAGTCTGACTGTACGTCGACGTATATTGGTTACACGACTAATAGATTAACAGACAAGGCATACCAGCACCGCTTTAAACCCAGTAAAATATACGAACATTTATCCACTGAGCACAACAAGACAACTGTACCTGATATTTCAAATTCATTTAAAATTTTACACTTCATGTGAAGCCCAAAACTGAAAAATAGCTGAGGCTTATTTGATAAAACATCTAAAACCAGACATTAACACAAAGAGAAGAAGCAAAGGAAATATAATATAAATTACAAGCGTAAAAAAGATATGCGTTGTAATTTAATTTTTTTCAGATCTTATTAAAGCAATTTATTCTGTTATAATAATCAAAAACTCTGAAGATGTCCGAGGCTTACGGACGAAACCGGTCAGGATCTAATAAATATAAATATCCCTCTTACTTTCTTTGCAAATTATTCTCTAGATTAATAATAAGGAAACTAAATGAATATCAGAATAAAATATTTAGGGAGTGAACAAAAGTAAACTTATAATAAAATTATTTTTTTTATGCATAACTTCGAAATTATTATTATTATTATTATTATTATTATTATTATTATTATTATTATTATTATTATTATTATTATTATTATTATTATTATTATTATTATTACTATTATTTATTATCTTATTATTATTATTTCATTATTATTATTATTATTATTATTATTATTATTATTATTATTACTATTATTATTATTTATTATTATTTATTATTACTATTATTATTATTTACTATTATTATTATTACTGGCGGCGCACGAGCGAAAAGGTTTCATCGATAAATGGGCGGGAAAATCCGGTTAACAACCTTACAATCCTCGAACTGAACTGGCGCATGCGAT
>JABUQX010027569.1:0-48364 GCA_015478945.1 Trachelipus rathkii | reverse complement strand
CATTAATCCCTCTAAGATGTCCCAGTCAACTCATAAAAATAAGAATAATACTTTAAAAGCCGGCCATGGTCCTTTTTAGACTGGGTCGCCAGTTCAACCAATAAAATTACTTATAATGGTAAGAAGCCGCTTGGCCCCTTCTAGAATATCCCAGTCCAAACTCATAAGTAATAATCTCAAATATAATACAAGATAATACTTAACCGGAAGCCGCCATGAGCCTATCCTAGACTTGTCCCAGTCAAACCATAATAATTAATATTAAAAATAATATAAGAAAGGCGCATTACCCCTTCTAGATTGTTTCAGTCAAACTCATGTAATAAATAAGAATTATAATACTGGTGAGAAGCCGCAAGGGCCTTTTAGATATGTTCCAGTCAACCAACAAAATGAGACTAAAAAAATCTTGTATGGAGACTCTAGAATGTCCCATTCAACCATATAATTAATAAATAGCAATAATATTTAAGAGCGGCATGGCCTATCTAGACAACTTCCCGCCATTCTTATCCTCAAAGCCAAAATCTACCTCCTCGTTGCTTTACGTTGCGCCCTCTTCAGCATATCTATGTCTTTTTTAATAAGGGTGCTACAATTGTAGACAATATTCAAATACTGGCCTAACCAGTGGCGTAATATAATAATAACAATAATACTATTAATAATAATAATACATCTGGCATTAATTTTCAATTTTTAACCCTAGGCCTTAGCTCTGGGTTCAAAATCTTACAATTTAAACAATGAAACAGCAACACTAAAGAATGTTACAGACTTACGGGTTCAAATGCCAATAGTTTGTTGAAAATGGAAAAAAATATATATTAAAAACTTCATAATATATATAGTTTTATTTTAATTTTTTATTTCTATTGAAGTTAAATCACTTAAATATACAAAAAGAAAAAAGAAAAAAAAGCAAAAAATCATGATTTTTTGGAGCAAAAAATCAAGTGAAAAAATCAGTTGAAAAAATCAGTTGATTTTTTTCGTGCCATCCCTGATTTTTTGTTTTTAATTGTCTCTCTCTTGTGTTTTACTTTTTTCTTTATGTTATTTATTATCGTCTTTTTTTATTGCTTGCGAGAAGGGGGGATCCGGGTTCCTCCTTGCCCCCCCCCTTGCTACGCCCATGGCTGGTATAAATAAAGCGAATATCCGTCTACTTCATATTCCTGAAGGAAGTCTCTATATAATTCTTCATTAACCCATGCTTCAGTTATGCAAATAATGTCTAGATTCTCATTTATGGTATAACTAATCAGCTCATCTTTTTTATTTCTAATTCTATGAGCATTAGTGTAAAAGCATTTGATATTTGAAATTCTGTTATTTTTATTGCTATCATCATTATTTGAACCAATTACAACACTAGTTTTATTCATCTCACCACTATTACAGTTACCATTGCTATTATTCATAACCAGATTTAGCCACATCACCCCAACTTTAAATAGTTTTTTGATAAACAAGTCTCCAAACTGGTACTGAAAAGCGCAACACCTTTACGACTCAAGTGAACTTCATCTACTGCAAAAAGATCCTTATCCAGAAATCCTCTCCACAAATCCAAAAACCTAATATTTTCTGAAAAAACATAATTTCCTAACCCTTTTCATTTACACCTAAAGTCCCACCCCCCCCCCCCATTCCTGACCTGCGCATAGCCTAGGTAAAATTCCAGAAATCATGCACCCTTCTTCCCCTCAGCTTTCATCTTACTGAATCCAACCTCCTATAATCTGCTATTAATTGCTTCCTGACCTTCTATGTTCCTATATCATTTGATAACCCACATGCACGAATCACATCTGAAACAAAATTTGTAGATCAATCTCTTCCACATCCTATCCATGATATCACTCACTCTGGGCACCTGGATAACAACTCTTCAATCGTTTCACTTTAGTCCTTATTTTGGAACAGTCCTATCTAGGTATCGTATCATAGAGTCTCCAATTAGCAATGCATCAGTCTTCCACTCTTCCCTTTAGAAGACTCAACATTACCATTGGCCCTCTCTGATCCTTCCCCATCTGGAAGACAGTCAAACCTGTTACTGCAGGTCACAGGCTGATGGCTTTCGAGATTCATCATCCTCATCCTATATTTTCTTAATTCTACAAACTCTCATTCATTGCAGACCATTATCAAACTTTACTTTATCCTTTTCCCCCTCATCTTCCTGCCTAGGTGAATCACTATTCCTATGTACCCCTATATCCCACTCCCTCCTCGCCTAGACATCCCTACTATTCTTTTTCCTAACACTTCCTTCCTTTCTCAACTGAAATACAACTTCCTTCAATTCATTCATATTTTCACATAGTCTTGCAATCTCCTTCCTTAACAACACATTATCTGCATTCAAAACACAAACAGAGCAGCTATTCACATATTCACCTCTCACAGTCCCACAGTTATCACAACAGAGCTACATACTTTAAAATTCTTATTAACTTTACTAACTTGTAACCATTATTTTACCAACAAACCCATTTAAATATCAAAAAATCCATAAAGAATAAACTAACAATATCTTTAAAAACAAGTTAAAAATTTAAACATGCTCTCCTCACCTCTAACCTCATCCACCATAATTTCATCGTTTAGTTAATATTAAGTCTAACAATGCATCGTGTCTTGTAGGTTGCATGAACCATCTTGCTCAAAAAACTTGTCTCTAAGCTATACAATTTATTAATAAATAACTACCTTTGATCCATATTAGAAAAAGTTATATCACTTGAAACCAGGAAAAATAATACGTCATTATGATATACCTTTTTTTTATTGTGGCATTTGCTGTCCCAATGTCTTCATTCATCAGCCCACAGAAGAGGAAATAATATCAGCAGAATAAGAGGATTTCCAACTATTTTTAAAAATATTTTTATTAAAAATCATAAAAATTTCCCCTGAATATCAATATTAAAAAAAATTTAATTTTTTTAAGTTATTTTTTCTTTTTTTAATTTTTTTATTTGGGTAAAACTTTTAAAATTCTTCTATTTGAATTTCCCTCTTAATTTTTTATCTCAAGAGAAATTAAGTATAGTATTTTCCAATTTCTCTGAGCAATGTTTACCTAGTTTGTGTTAATTAAGAGTTTTAACAAAACTATAAGCGACGTTCTTAATTTAAGCTAACCGAAAAGCAAAAAACAATTCGAAAACAACAAACAAAAGGTAAGGTAAGACCCATATTAGATATAATCTTTTTACTAATTTTGACGTTATTATTAGTGAATTCTGAAACATGATTTGGGAAATTAAATGTTATCATCGGTGATTCTTTAGTGTGAAAACTGGCAACACAAATCTTTATTATACCACATGAAGTACCGCACGACATATTTTAAGTTTTGGAATATTCCAAAGTCATCTGTAGTGTGTGAAATTAGTAAATCATGTCGTCTGAATTGTTTTAAGGTAGTTTGTAGTGAAGAATTATATTCTTTATTTTCCTTATATATCTTTTTTCAAATGCCGGTTATTAGCTAAAATAAATAAAAAGTACTTTTATTTTATTTTTGTGTATCGTAGAGGAACCAACATAGACCCCAATCTATATTTGGGATACATAACCGGTAAACTTTGGAGTTTTTCATAGTTTATTTATTGCTAAACAAATGCTTAGAAATGCGTTGAAAGGCTTTCGCTCCATTTGTTAAATTTAACAAAATGTCGCAAAAAATGCTTTACCTTATTTCTATATGCTTTTGCTTTTTCAAGTAGCTTACAATTTAGGGTGGCTCACAAAAGAAGCAGAAATAAAATTCTGCGGTTTAATGTGGGCGTATTAACTTGGGATTCAAATGTAGAATACTGTTTGAAACTACAAATTTAATGTAATTGTGGAGTACTTAATGACTTGAGTTCACAGAAACAATGTATATTAATTATAAATAATTTCATTTACTAAAATTGTTTTAACAATTATTTGAATTTTTTTATTTTTTTAATTTTTACGGATTTCATGTATTTTAGTATTTTATGATTATATTTTAAAGAAAATTTAGAAAAAAATAACGTTCCGAAATTTTAAACGGCTAATTTTCTTTTTTTTTTTTTTAGGGGATATCGCTATCCTATACCTTGTTTCCAATTTTATATATCATTGCACAATAATTTTTCGGATAATCAATCATTTTGAACCGCTTATCAGACATAGATTGTCAACCAATATACGTTTTATGTATATTAATAAAAAAAAAAATTCGTAACCGAATTTTGTTAATAAAATATTTTTTTTCTTTTAATACCTTATATACTATATATATATAGTATATACTATTATATATATATATATATATATATATATATATTATAATATATATATATATATATATTTTATATATATTATATATTATATATATATATATATATTATATATCTATATATAATATATATATATATATTATATACTATATATATATTTACATATATATATAATATATATATATATATATATAATATATTATATATATATATTAAAAATTATATATATATTATAATATATATATATATATATTATATAATTGGGCAAAAAAATTTAAGATTACGTTTGAAACAAGCTGAAGTTTGAGTTGGTAATTAAGAATTCGACTCGCGCTGAGTTCATGGAGGCGATTGGGTCTGATATACTATATATATAATATATATATATTATAATATTATATATACAGATATATATATATATTATATACAGCCCATTAGGGCTACTAGCTGATGGGAGACGTTTTTCCAATCACCCTGTAGGGAAGGGGTGTAGGAACCCCGTGACACCAATACCAAAGAGCGGGATTCGGAGACCCTCCCCGAGGGAGGAGATAGTCCTACCTTGTGTTCCCCGAAGGCCGAAGAGACCCAGACTTCCTGCCATCGGGGCCTGTCTACCCTTGGCGGGTACCCATATTTAAAAATAATTTTTTTTTAAACTATGGGTACCCAAGGTAGATCCTCAGCCCTAGATAGCAAAGAGATCGGAGGTTTCTCTACGAAGACCTTTCTCGAAGCAGGGTAAGACTTTCCCCCCACTCCGGGGAGAGTCTCCCAGAATCCCGCTCTTTGTATTTTGGGTTTTTAGATGGGTTCCTCTGCCCCTCCCCTACAGTGTTATGGAAACGTCCCCCTATCTGTTCTCCATTCGACTTTGAGCCCCTGAAAAGCCATTCTCTTATTTTTTATTATTTTTTTTGTCTATATATATATATATATATATATATATATATAAATATAAATTATATATATTATTGTGTGATATTAATTTGTACTTTTTTTTTATTGTATATTACGCAAATATTGTTTTTTACAAATTTTTTTTCTTTGATATTATGTAGCGTCGGGCAGGGTGACTTGGACCAATTCCTCGAAATTAAGTTGAAAAAATACGATATATAAACAAATATTGATATCAATGATTGATAATCTGAAACGCATGTCACAGTGATCCTCATGCCCTTTACACAACAGAAAAAAGCCGAATTATGATTTTCAGAGCGTGTTTACTATAAGTATTTTTAAGTGAAATATTTAACTCAAAAATTAAACTCAAATAGCGTAAAAAAAACTTCAAATAAATTTTTAATACCATTTTTAGTAAATAAAATTTTTTATAATTTTAATTACTATGTACGTGAACTTCAAGTCAAGTAATATTTATCGTGGTTTATGTATTCGAAATGATTTTATGTAAATTGTTGGTGGCGTTATTGGTATTACTATTGATTTCGTGTAATTTTATTTATATTTTGATAAAATGTAGCAGTGTTCACTTGAGTTCATGTAAATTGTGTATTAAAACTATAAACATATTAATTTACACTGGTATTTAAGAGATTCTTTCAAGTTTTGGTAATAGTTTTGAGGGGCTTCACCCCGATATTTATAAAATCCACCAGGAATATACTCTAAACACGTATATGAATAAAACAATAAATGGTATAATAGTGGAGTTAACAGATTTTTAAAAATCGATATTTTGTTTGAGAAAATCAACGTTGATTTGTTGTTTTTATACCTATGAAACACCGTTGTCAAATTTAATTTTCAGCAGCACTAAACACAAAGCCTATGGCAAAAGCCATGCTTAAAACCGGAACTAATGATACACAACACAAATTTTATTGATAAAAGTGGAAAGAAATCTTGTTTTGCAATAAAAGCTTCACCAGCAAATCATAATTATTATTTAATATCGATTTTAACCTATCCTAACTTATTATTATATATTATATATCTATATATATATATATATTATAATATTATATATATATAATAATATATATATAAATAGATATATTTATATATAATTCCATAAAAGAGCCAGGAGCAGTTATCTTGAGAAAGTATTAGACCTTACGGAAAAAACACATTCCTCATTTGGACACGCGCGTACAAAGCTTAATATTATGATAAAGTCGTTTCATGAATAAACTGTAAGAAATACCCTAGGTTATCGCATAGTATCAGGAGTAGGGGGTCCTCTCGTACCTCATAGGTGGATGACGGGGACTCGTCCCCCCCTCTTGCCCCCATCGGCTTGAAAGGGCCCCCTTAAAAATTGTGAAAGTTCAAGGAAACAACTTCATTGGGGGCTTGAGGCCGGGATGGGAGGCGACAGAGGGGGACGAAAGTCCCCCCCGTCGTCTCATTAGAGGACTGAAGGGACCCCGATCCTGATATCTATTGCGCATCTACGTCTTAGCCGGATTCGTGAGTTTAAAATCATAAAACAAGCCTTTACATATAATAAATCTTTGTACGCGGATTCCAAATATGTAATTTATTTTTCTATGTGTGCTACTTTTAGTTTTTGTTTTTTTTATTCTTTTTTTTTTACCATTCTTTTTAATCAAACTTTATACGCTGATTCCAAAATATGTAATAGTTAGTTTAGTATGCGTCATAACTATAATATAATATATATATATATTATATGTAATTATATCTATAATTATATATTTAAATAGTAAATTATATTTAAATATTTAGCTATCAGATAAAATTATATCTGAGAAATCTATAATATTAGCAACTTACCATTACCTGGTAATTTTACGAGATTTTTATAAACGACATTTTTCGTTATTTTCATATATCATTCTATTTTTTACGTATCAATTTTTTTTTTTTTTTTTTTTTTTTGTTTGGCTTAATAAATTTTATTATGAGAGGGTTTGGCAACACTTGTTTCTAATACTTTTGGACATGGGTTCAAAGATTAAAAAAAACGATTATCAGAAAAAAATATCGATATTTCGTCAGAATCTGTTAAACTCAACTATTACCAAATAAATAAATGTGGCAGTCTCTTTAGGAATAAAGTTACCCTCTCAAACTTGTTAAGACTCCTATAGGCTTTTCATTTTTGATCCATCCAGGTTAGGTCTCATTTCAGGCCTTCTAGTTCAGGTTATGATATGTTTTGTTAGTATCACAGAGAAACTATGTATAGTTTAAAGCTTAATAAACCTGAACGAGGGGGGGGGGGGGGATGGGCCCTAAAATGAGCAAGTAAGCCACTAAATTTTTTTAAGAAATCCTATGGGAAAATTTTAAACTTTCAGAGGCTGTAACTTTTTTTTATCTAAAAACTTAAATAATTTTTTGAGTATATCCTATGATTTTTAAAAAAAAAATTTTTTTTTAAGAAAATCCTATGGGAGTTTAAATAACTGAGCTGTAATTTTTTTTTTCTAAAGAGACCGCCACGTTTGTTTTTTTTTTTTTTTTTAGTTTATCCTGTGATTTTTATAAAAATGCCTGGGGTGAAGCCCTCTGTGCTACTATTACCAAGTTTTTTTTTTATAGATTACATTTTGTTAATATTATAGTTTCAAAAACAGTCTAGGTCGATAGATTAGTAAATTACGGTCTAATTGCAGATATATTCTTCAAAAATTTTCATTGCTGTTTGGTGTCCAAAAAAAAACACCCTTACATTATTTCTTAGACCGAATGTAAGAAATTTGCTGCAATTGGTTCATAAACAAATTTCTAATTTTTTATTGTACTCTATTATGGGATTTTTGAAAAATAACTAATTAAATAAATTTTTTATAAAAATAGTTTTTCCTTCAATTTTTTATCACCAATAACTACTAAAAATATTTGTGATAAGATAAACTTTTGTAAATTTACAGTTTTAGGTGGCACATATTCCCGCGAAAAGTAACTATGCACTACATCATACAGATGTCCAAAATATATACAATGAATTGAATAATATAATATATATATATATATATATATATATATATAATATACTATATAATATATATATTATATAATTATTTATATATTTATCTTATATTAATATATATAATTTATGTATTGAATGTTAATATTAGGGATTGTACGATTAGTAAATCAGTATCGGCAGTAATGACCTTTAATATTTTTTTATGTATCATATAATAGGTTGTGGTTATATGGGCGATACTTCTTTACTTTTTTGGGTGAAGAATTAGAGAAAACTTTTAGATTCAATTAATAAATCTAGTTTTGAGTTATATTATTAGATTCTAAAAACAGGGAATTCCTTAGCTACTGAGATCCCCACAAGAAATGGCACTCCGCGGCGAAAGCACTTCTAGAGTGCATTAAATAGCATAAGCAAAGAGCTTGCTGGGGATGGGCATTGACAAAAAATGATTCACAGAAGTGGAAGCCAACCTTATCAGACAACCTATGCAACAGCACTGATATGATGAATCGTGGACTTTTCAGCAAAGAACCTAACTGGAAGAGTGGAAGGAGGATTTGGAAGGTTAGAGCTTTGTAAAAGTTCCATGGGCAAAATGCTCCCTTTCAAAGGGAATCACACCTCAAGAACGCTCATCAAAATTGAAGAACAGTCTTAAGGCAAGCATGATTCAGTCAAATTGCCAATCTGTGGAAGGAGATTGAGGCGCTAGCGAAAACCATGGTGATACTGCAACAGAAGAGGGAAGCCTTTCATGTGGTGCATGGAAATGGACCACGGTTTCCACATTAGCAGTGCTGCAAGCAACTATTTATCAGCCCCTCCTCATCGTGAGACGAGCGTCGACTTTTAGTGTAGGTGGGAAATGATACACACACAAGAAATATATCATATATAATATATAGAATAAATCTAATTAAAGAACTCTTGGAAAATCATGTAATAGTGTTAAAATATAAAAGACAAGTAGCTAACTTTTAATACTTATGGAAAATGAATGAGCAATATTTTTGATTAGACACAAAAATAGTTATTAATATTATTTGCATTTATTATTCCTTAAAGATTTACCTATTTTATTTATAAAATTAAATATACAAAATTGGGCACACCCAAATATGAAATAAATGTAAAATGAGTAAAGAAATAGTTTTAAATATAAGATGTATGCACTGGCAGTACTTCATGTTCTATTCTTAATTACTGTGTTATTTATATATTTATTAAGTTATTTTCCAACATTCAAAGATTTTATGTTTGCATGATTTTACAATGGAAACCCCATCTCTAATTATATATATATATATATATATAATATATATATATTTATATATATATTATAGTATAGTATTATTATATATTATATAATATAATATATATATATATATATATATATATATGTAAAAGTAGATGAATTTTGCACATGACTTCAAATATTTGCTGTCACGTCCAACATCAAAAAAGTATATAATAATAAATAATAATATCTTTATTGTGCCATGAAGCTTTCGTGGAAAGATATTATGGCAAAGACGACTTCAGAGTTCTAAACCTAATTTCTCATCTTTTATGGCGCTCAAACAACCTCCTTTGAAAATAGTGAACATCCTCCCTTAAATGTGGAGAATGAATTTGCGAAGTTCTGTTACTAATTGGTATCCTGAAGGATGAATTATGAAAGGTATTCTTTGGAAATGGCGCGCAGATCAATTCAACATTGATGGTCAACATACTTGCACATTCCCTTTCATCAAGAGCGGTCAATCAAGTTTAAATGTGATTCCAAGCAAGAGCTGAATTTTCAGATCATGGAATATTGATTGAGTTGATGATCTATATATCCACAAGTTTTGCTTATGGAAGGTGATGGTGTTGTAGTTTTTCCTTCACCACATACCTTATGCACATCTGAGTTTCTTACACTAGCTTACAATTCAAATCAAAAAATAATTGCATTTTGGATTTGATGACTTGATCTGGAGATATGCGGTTTCAATTAAACATCGATTAAAATAAAATTGTTGAAGACAAAACCATAGCACTCATTAATTTTGTGCAACAAGATAAATATTAAAAAAAACGCTTTTACAATTATAAGTATAAGACATTGGGGAGATTTGAGGTGTGGATCATACAATATATTTAAAGAGAGGCATGGACCTCAAAAAGATTGATAACCACTGAGATTATATATATAATATATATATATATATAATATATATATATTAATAATATATATATATAATATATATATATTATATATATATATATATATATATATAATATAATATATATATATATATATAATATATATATATATATTTTATATATATAATATATTATATAATATATAATATCAGGTATATATCCCTATATATATAATATATACTATATATATATATATATATATATTATATTGTATATATATATATTAATATATATAATATATATATTATATATATAATATATATATATGATATATATTATATATATATATAATATTTATATAGGTATATATATATAATATTTATATAAATTTATTATACATAATATTATTATAATTATTATATAATAATTTATATAATATTATATATATAATATATCATAATATAGTATATATATATATATATATATATATATATTATATATATATATATATATATATATATAATATATTATTATATATATTATATATATATATATAATATATATATATAATAGGGTATATATATAAATTTATTATATATAGGATATATATATTATATAGGTAAATATATATATATATAATATATTATAATACTATATATATATATATTATATATATATATTATATTATTATATATATATAATATATAATATATAATATATATATATATATTATTAGGGATTATATAAATATATATATATATTATATATATAATATATAATATATATTATAAATATATAATTATTATACTATATATATAATATATATATCCCATATATATATATATACTGTTGGGTAGGGGTTATGTAAAACATGCACAAAAAATAGAAAAGTTAGGTCGAAGGAATGTCCCCCTCTTCAAAAGCACTCCAAAAACAGAAATCATGAAAAAATAAAACATAAAATCTGAATCTAAAGGCTTCACAAGATGTTGGGTCATCCCTTGGACCCAGGTCCAATACCCATTATTCCTACTGTTCGCGTCTATTATCCTACGGTTCTCTACCTATTATCGAACTGTTCTCCCTATAGACCTTCTTGCTCTGTGGTCGAGACTCTATTTCCTTTCAGACATTCCTATACTGTACTCGAATCCATGATTTTCATTAGTACTCCCAGCAATCTCCTATATTGGCTTAACCAATTTGATTGTCAACGTATCCTATTCCGATATGCCAAACAATCTCGATGCCTCAGTCATTGCTTTTCTTTCACGGTCCACACCACATGTCGTTTCCTCATTTTAATCAAATTCTCAACCCAACTTGCCCCTAAGAATTGTCCATTTGGAACGATTGTACCTTAGATCTATACAACCATAATTTCACTAATTGTACATTAACAATGTATAACGATACCCTCAAATACAAAACCCTAGCACACTCAAACTTGAATTCCCTTCTGTAGATCTACCAGGATTCTAATTGCACCAAATCACTATCCAACACAACTTATCCTACTACACTTTGCATCATCCATTCCCATTTCATCCAACATTATCCTAAATATTTAACTCGGATACTTGTTCACATATATCGTCAAGAGCCAAACACATCCCGCCCTCGATTCATTATTAATATGATAACTATTTATTCTGTACTCATTTATTTCCTACCTGGCCTTCCTATCAATGATATTATACATTACTTTTGATTACATTTCAGAAGCCTACACTAACACCTGGCCACAGAATTTCCCCTTTTCCTGTGTACATGTTGTTGGTATTCCCTAAACCTAATACAACTTATTCTTTTTTTCCTTCTTTTCATTTCATTTAATTCAATTAATTTATTATTTTATATACAGTTCCATCTACCACTTCTAAATTGCACCTTATTCTTCAGTCAATCAGGTCCCTCAATCACGCATCAAACAATCTCAAGCAAAAATCACAGCAACTAAATTCTTCCTATTGCAAGATACTATTATATATATAATATATATATATAATATAATATATATAAATATAATATATATTATATAATATATTATATATATATATTATATTGATATATATAATATATATATAATATATATAAGGCTGGGGCTTCTTTTTGCACTTGATCTATTCTTCTACTTTTGTTTGGGTGCATTATTGTGCACCGTACCCCCTTGGGGAAAGGTGGGGATATAAATTATATAATATAATATATATATAATATATATATAATATTAATTATATCTTATATATATATATATATATATATATTATTATATTATTTATATATATTATATATTAATATATAACTATATAATATTATTATATATATATTAATATAATATATTATATATATATTATTATATAATATAATATGATATATTATTATTGCAGGGTTTTTAATCAAGCATTTGAAAATAAGTTCCAAACTCCTGATTTATAATACATCCTAAGGAAACAAAAAGTTCTCCCAAGACACTTTAAAGAATCCTTTGAAAAATGGATAAAGTTACAAAAGATCCCAAAAACTGCTTTAAGTACACCAAAATCAGGCAGAAAGACTCCCAAATAAAAATATACACTACTTATTCTCACTAAAATCCAAGGCAGAAAGACTCCAATTAAAAAATACTACTGCTATTTCACCAATACAGGCAAATAAGACCAAAATTTATAAAATACTCTGTATTACACCAAAAATCAGGCAAATAAGACCCCAATATTAGTAAATATGGTACTCCAAACAAGGAAAACAGCCAGCAATACCAGAGAACCCCGCAAAAACAGAAGTTAAAACTCCCCAGAAAAGTCAACAAAACAACACCTAATTACGCTGTGGTAATACAAAGAAAGATTCAATGCAAAAGCGCCTAATAAGAAACGAAAAAATTGGATTGAAGCATAAAGTAAAAGTGTAACAAAATCCCCTGGATAAACAGAACAAAAAAGTGCATCTTAATTAAAATAGGTAATGGGTAACCTATAATAATATATATATATATTATATATATATATATTACTACTACATACTATAATAATATATATATTATTATTATGATATATATATATATATATATATATATATATAATAATATAATATATATATATTTATATATATTATATATATATATATTATAGTTGATGGGATGATTAAGGAATTTTTTACCTATGATTATTGTGAAAAAGTTATTTCAATTTTTTATATTTAAAATAGTTAACATTAATAAGAAGAATTAAATTTGTTTCACTTCATTCTGTATTTAAATGTGTAAATAATAAGAACTGGCATTATACAGAGTAAGTTTGGTCTCCTGGTATGAATTAACTCTTGTTTTGTTCTTCTAAGTTTTTATATAATATATAATAATTAAAAAAATTGGTTAGAACTAGGAGAGTCTAATGAAATAAGTATTAAAAGAACTATAAATAACGCTTTCAAACTTGTGAAAAAAAAAATTCACTTGACATGGAACGCAAGAATAACTTTTAAACTTTGGAAAATCATTAAATGAACAAACAATTACCAGAGAAGAGCAAAAAATGAAAAATATAATTGTCCAGAACTAATAAGCCAGAAAAAAGTGTGTAAATGTAAGAGAAGGCTGCTACAAAAACCGGATACGAGCATCTCATATATTTAGTTCTTGGGTCATATGTTTGGAGATACAGAATTATTGTATCTTTTAATGTAAAGAAAGTGGGATGAAAACTAAACGTTAAGACCTGAAGTATGCAACAGGATAAATCCCAGTAACAATATCGGGAAACAATAACACGATCGGAACACAAACCCCATCCTATAAGTTGTAAATTGCTTTAAAATAAATTGTTTTAAAAAATTTTATTTTCAAATCTTTTTTTTTTTTTTTTTTTTTTTTTTTTTTTTTTTTTTTTTTTTTTTTTTTTCATATTAAATGTATTTTTAAAAATCATAAAGAGGCTAATATATTTTCACTGTAGTGTGTTGCAAAAAATCCATTAAAACCTAAATACCATTTATTGTTTATGTTCGTCCCTCATTTTACTCACCGTTCATTTATTCAATGATAAAAAGATTTGATCCACCAAACCTTAAACTCCGTAAACGCCCTTTTCTTCACCAACTCAGTCCTTCAGTCATTGAGTACTCCTTCGACTAAAAAACCAGCATAATATCTTCCCTACAACATTCAATTAAACTAATCCCCTATAATTCCTACAGTCCCTATGTCCTTTACCTTATATTAAACGTCTATTACTGGCCCTCGTTCCATCCCTCGGAACTATACCCATCCATAAATGCTTTATTACACAACTTCCAAATCCATCATCACCATCTTGCCTTCCGTTTCTTAATCATTAACCAGTAATTAATATATATATATATATATATATATATTATATAATATTTATATATATATATATATATATATTTAGTATCAATAACTATATATATACTATATATATATATATGTCTATATAATGACATATTCATTCAATAGATATTTTGTGATAAATAAATGTGAAGCATTCTGGATGGTCGTGTTTTATTTTATAGGGTAACTCCAACTATAATTCTACAAAGCAAGGTTACTTCCCCCAACATGGTAGAGCAATATTGCATATGATGATCTTTCAAAAAGTCTTCAAAGGTTGTGGGAAAATGTTCTCTTTGCCAGTCAAGTTTTATATGATTGTTCTTTTATTATAATAATAATTTTATTAATTATTAGTTTATAATTATATTATTATTATTATATATTATTTATTATTATTATTATTATATATTATTTTTAGGGAATTTGTTGATTCAATACGCATGCAAACATTCCCAGGAAAGTGAAGAGCTCAAAGAAAATAGATTATGGGAAAAACCATTAATGTTAAAGAAATACTTGCACTCTTAATTTGCTAAGTACGTATTTATTATATATATATATATATATATATATATATATATATACTATAATATATATATATATAATCCCATCAGGAAAGTAGTTAGGTTGATGGATGCTGGAGATAAAGAAAAAGTAAAGAAGTTTTACAATGCAAAATCCATTGAAAGGCTACTTTCTTTTGGTAAACGCACAAAGTGAGTATCATTCTTATGAATTGTGGTCAATTAGCTATTGATGCATTGAACATTGTAATTCAATCTTTTTCTGTTTAAATTTTATTTACAATTTTTCAGGTATTATATTCTTACATTTGAAACTGAAAAGGAAGCAGTGGCCGCCTCAGAGAAGAAGTTAAAGTTGGATGGTGATGTCTTAGAGTTGACGCCTTATTTTGAAAATCCTAACAATACTACCGAAGAGGAAAAGGTAATTTTTTTAAACGTTTTATTTTTTGGGGGGAGGGCGAAGAAAGAATATGCCCAAGAAAATATTTCGTTTTTGCTTTTATAGTTAACCACTCAAGTGGATTAATTTGCCAGGCTAATGGGTTCCATTTACTGCACAAGATTTTTTTTTAATAAACATGTTCAAAGTAGTTTAATAATAAAATTCGTTTAAATTGGGAAATGTATTTTTTTCTTATTGAATCATTAAAACTCATTCTTAATGAATGAGTACTGGAATCAAACAATATAACTTCGAGTATCCTCGGGTACTTGTTGATGTCTCGGATTGTATTAAACGCAAGGTTACAAGTTTTCCCAAATACTCTGTATAATAACTTGTTTGAGATTAAACTTAATGATTTTACCGATACTAAAATTTTCATCTTGTATAGCCTTTACATTATTTGATTAAAAACAATAGATTTACTTTAATATCATTACGGTATGATTGTCTTTGTCTTTTTATGAATATTCAATAGCCTAGTGGCAGATTTTGTAGTTTTGTCAGAAACAAGTTTTCTGAATCATTTAAAGCCAACTACATATATTGGATTACAAAGCTAGTCTTAAATCATTTATTCATATTTATGTAGTTTAATTTTTTAGCGTAATAGAGACATCACCATTTAATTTTTTATTGTGCGTTATTGTATTATTATAAACAAAAATTCTTCGTGTTTTATACATTTTTCCTCTATATATTTTTTCTATGCCTTTGAGATTGATGTCATACTTTAAATGTTTGATTACTACTAAATTTTATTTCACTAAATGTCGAGAAATTGTATTTTTAGAAGTCATCGCCTACGTAATCAAACAATTTATACATGTATCCTAATTTAACTTTTTTTTTTATTTTTTTTTTTTCTAATAATTTTGCTGATTCATAATAAAAATTTGTTGTAAAAATAGATGAGCGCGAAACAAGACCAGAAAAAACGTGGAAAGATTAATATCAAGTAGTTGTATTTTCTATTTAATGTTGAACGATGATGATGATGACGACGACGATGACGACGACGACGAGTAAAATTATGTAAAAATAAATTTTTATTATATATTGTGCCATTTTCTTTCCTTTTATAGTTAACGTAATAATACTACATAAATATACTAATATATATATACTATATATATATATTAAGATTAGGATATATACTAAAATATATAATATGATATATAATATATCATATCATAGAATATACAATAGTATATATAAACAAACTAACTTTTAGACGCTGCTCTTTATCCCCTATCCAAGGGGGACCACACGGAAAAATTCATACTCCTTCAAGCAACGGCTATCCCAAACCAAGCGCCACCAACGTTGTTCGCAGTCGGATTTCTAATTCTTAGCCTTCAAGATAGAAAAAAACTCCAAACTGAATCAGCGCGGAGAATTTGAAACAAGCCGTCCTCTCAATAATGAGAGCGGGCGACTTAACCTCCTGCGCACGAGAGCGAATATATATATAAAATACAATATAATCATATATAAATATATATATAATATATATATATATTACTTATATATATTATTACATAATTATAAATTAATAACTATAAATAATAATGTATATTAATATATATATATATAGACTAGTATGTTTTACCTTTTATCTGACCTTTTTTTTCCCCAAGATTGGGAATAAGGAGCGCTACAAGACATCGGAAAAGAAAAGCATTAGGAGGTATGACAAAATGTCGAAACAGTTTAGCCAGCCTTACCGCCCCCTCTGACCATTAATTAGTGAGAACTCGTCAACAGACAGAAAATCCACCCTACAGCCTCACGGGACAGCAAGGCCCTCACTATCGTAAATCGTCAATGTAAGGGTTCACCCTTGGCCCAGGTGGGGCCTACAAACCAATGCCTAATACAAAACCCCGCCTATTCTCTCCTATCATGCACCTTTTATCTCGTCCGTTCTGCCGGAGTGCTGGACATTCTCTTCCTTACAGACATGTTGCGTTCGACCTGCGCCGACCACTTGTGCTCTATCTCGTCTCGTCGCAGTCCGTCAGGTTCCCAACTATTACTAGTCTCGCCACCTATACATCCGCTTAACCAACTGACGACGGGTGTATGATATTACTCTTTTTTTTTTTTTTTTTTTAGGTGCCGGATACGCTTTCAATGATAATATAATATAGCCACAAGTATAAGATAACAATTTGTATATGCGCAAGGAAAACTCAGATATGATTTCCCTGTAAACCAATACGTAGTCATTTTTTTCATATTTTGGTTGTGCCCAAGTATATTTATTTTATAAATTAAAAGCTTAAAATCGTATCTTTAAGGAATAATTAAATACAATATTAATTAATAATAACTTTATGTGTTGTATTGTTCGAGAAAGAATTTCCATTTTCCGAAGTATAAGTATTAACAAAGTTAATCTACTAGCTTTTATGTTTTTAATCATATACAATTACAAAGATTTCTTTAAACTAGCTTTACAATATAAAAAAATGAAAAGAAGGACCTCAATTAATCAGCTGAAAAGACAAAATAAAAGAAAAGAAACTCCAATTATTTTGCTCATGGACTATAATAAAAAGTATACTCATTTAAATTTAAAGATATCATTCAATTCTCAAATTGGGATGCAAAAACATTAAGCTTTCACTAGTATCTGGCGAGAGCCTGTTTCTTTTTGGGGTGTTTACATTCCCACCTACACTAGAAATACGCTCTCTCGACTGATGATGGAGGCTGATAGATTTGCGCAAGCACTGATAATGAAACCTTGCCCACTACAGATTTCATGCCCACCCACATGAAAGGATCTCTTCTGTAGGCAAGCATCTCCAGTTTTCGTAGAAGCACTTCATCTCTTTCACACGATTGCAAAATTGAATTTATCTTTGCTCCTTGATGACCGTCTTTTCAGTTTTTTCGATGGGGTTTCTTGGCGTGATTCCTTTGAAGGTGAAAGAGATGTCAATGCAATTTCGGCCATGAACTTAATAGTCTTAACATAGGGCGTGTCAATTTGAAGGGCAAAAATAAAAATTCGTGTTTTTTTGTGAATAAGGGTGATTTAATCATAATGTATATATATATATATAGTAATATATAAATTTACTTTATATAATGTTACTTCACACCAAAGTTATAATTATTTATGTAAATATGTAATTGTTATTTTTAATAAGACTTCACGGTGAGCAGTTTTATTTTATCAATTGGTAGCGGAGCTTAAATCCCAAGAAAAGTGAAGAGGATGAATAAATCAGGAAGAGAAAAACTGAAGGAGTCAGAAAAGATAGTAGAACGGGATGTCCAAAGTTTTATGGAGAAGAAGAATGGAATGGAAAAAGTTAAAACATGGCTATTGATAGAAAAAGAACATGTTAAATATCCAGGGTTGGAAATAAAAAGTAATGATCTTATGAAGAAGGGAGGAGAGCAGTCGATAATAGATAAATTGGGGTTGTAAGATACGGCAAGGACAAGGTGACTGTTCAATTCAATAAAATTAGAGGTTTCTTCAATATTAGGGAGAAAGGAAGAATATATGCGGACATTCGTGGAAAGATTTGGAAGAATGTACAGAGAATGCGAAACAGCTGGAGGAGGGACAATGACAAGATATGAGAGGATATCTTATTTAGAGGATATCTTTATTCTAGAGAGAGAACAGGGGATAGACGGGAGGAGAATCATTTAGTTTTAGCAAGTTGTGGAAAAAAGGCAATGTTCATTTGGACCATAAAAAGCGATGTTTTTAATAAGTAATTCCTTAAGGAGGAAAGAAAGAAAAAGCTGAAGGAGATGGTGGAATCAGATCAGCTAGGAGAAAGAATGCAAGAACGGAAAAATCCCAATAAGATCGGCAAAGTAACAAATCCGTTAATATGCGGAGATCAGAATACATCGCATGCACAATCATGTTCTAAAGAATGGAACAATAAAGGAAAGAAAACTTCAAAATATTAGAGAAGGGGAAATCAAAAGGAAGAAATAACAAAAAGAAGAAAGTAAGCCTATTTCGCTTAGAGAAAAAGTAAGAAAAAAGAATTATGAGAGACATATAAGGAATTTTAGATACAGGTTGTACGAAGACTTTGTGTGGAGAGAGAGATAGCGAAGAAGTAGGGATAATGATGGAGTTAAGTAGTACGGAGATAAAGGAGATATAAGCAACAGTCAGATGAGAAAAGAAAGGAAGTTATGTGTGTTGACAAGATGTAAATATGAAGCCTTAAAAGTATGATATACCATGTAAATTGGAAATCATAGATCTTTTGATAAAACTGACATAATTAGAGGATAGGAGAGTTTACCATGCGGGAATGGTTGCAAATAGGCACGGAAAAGAAACACCATGGAATACAAAGAATACAAGATAGATGTATGATATGCTGGGAACAAATTAAGCGTTATTTTGGCAAGTATAGTGACAGACCTAGAAATAAAATGATTAGATAAGACGGCTTACAACAAAAAAGTAATCAAAGTTATTAAGACTTATTAGATAAAAAAAAGAAAGAAAAATATGTAAAGTTTTGATAGGTGTGAGAAACGAATATGAAAAACTGGATCTATAAACCATAGGGAAGGAAGAGGAAACCATGGAAATTACATCTTCAGTTTGGACATGGACATTGGAATAAGATATTACAATTAATGAAGGATGCTTACCGAGATGAAAATGTATCAAGGGAAGAGATAAGGAAAGAAGTGGAAAAGAATTAAAAGAGATCTATGAAGTCTGTATGCAGGTTACAAAGCAAAGAATCCACCAACCCGTTGTGGCTTCCTCATGTAGTCAGTTCAATGAAAACGGTTTGCAATGGATTTAGGAGATGGAAAGGGCAACAAATTTCTTTTAATGGAGATATGGCTAGCTCATTACATGTCAAGAGATCAGGAAGGTGCTTGGAGTAAGAAATAAAAGAAGGTGAAAAGAAATCGCCGACGAAGTATGTGAAAGTGGAATAAGTTTTTGTTGGACCACGTTCGGAAAAATGTTGTTGTCCGACAACGGTTTTGAATTTCAAAACTAGAGGTAGTGCAGAGACGTAAAGTTTAGACAGAGAGAATCGAATATAAAATGTTGAGACGCAGCAGAGTAGCCCATGGGCAATGGGATTGTGAAAAAGGTGTGGTTGATGAAAAATTCGGGATGATAGAGAAAAATAAAGTAGAGAGAAGGGGAGTTACCGAAGAAGACTTTAAATTGGTCTTTAGCTGCTTAAAAACAGTTCTAATGTATGAAAGGCTGTTTTTCTCAAACCAATTATTTATTTTGGAAAGGATGTAAGCATTCGAACGTTGATAAACAGTGATGACCATCTAGTTAAAACGGAACGAAGAAAAGATATAAATAGAATTTAATAGCAATGCATAAAGCCTAAGAGATTCACGTACAAGCATGAGGCCAGCGAAAAATGAGAGAGCAAATAGTAGAAAATGGTGAGAGCTCATAAGGTAGGAGGAAGCTGTAATTGGAGAGGAAGTTTATTATAAAAGGGAGAATGAGAAGGAATGGAGAGGGCCAGCAAGAATCATCGGGATAGACGGAAAAACGGTGGTGGTGAAACATGGAGGCTCTATTAGAGAGGTAAAAAGGATTCATCTTACAAGAATTAGAAGAAAATTGAAAGAGAAGAAGAGCGAAGGATCGAGGTGAAGAAAGATCGGAAGAGTTGGATGAAACTAAAGAAAAAGAAGAAGAGTTGAGGAGTCATAGTTTTAACTGGATTAATGAAGAAGAAGAAGAAGGTGAACTTGAAAGAGAAGTCCAAATAGAAGAGAAAATACTGGTTATGAAGGAAGGTGAGTGGTTCAGAGCAAATAGAAAAGAGGATCAAGGGGAAGTGATAGAGGTAAAAATAATAGGAAGAGCAGGAAAAGCTACGAGCAAGACTTGGAATGATTGCTATAATGTGGAGAATTTACAGACAGGACAAAAAATCTGGATTGATTTTAAGGAATGGAAAAACATCACTCGTATACCAGAGGAGGAAGAAGTTTTTTTTAGTTAATTTTGAAGACAAAAAGGTGTTAGAGACAAAATTAAAAGAGTTGGAAAGCTGGGTTGAAAATGAGGTGTATGAAGCTGTAAATGTGGTAAATCAAAAAGTTCTAGCAATAGATGGATAGTGACAGAAAAAAATGAAAGAAGGAAAAAGGGTTTGTAAAGCAAGACTAGTAGTGAGAGGATTCGAAGAAAAAGATGAAGAATATTCTACAGACGCACCAACATGGGCTACTGAAACCTTAAAATTATGTATAGGTATATCAAAGAGATATGGTTGGAAATGTAAAACCATATGGACATTAAAACAGCATATTTACAAGGAGACAAAAGTGACTTCAACCTCCGCCACCCCTTATGATGCGACTTTGTCACTTCGTCCAAGTCCAAGATCTTAATAGATCTCCTAACCCCCTTTTCGCGATCCCTGGGATGTCTTAACACAGGACTCCCTACATATGAACGTTTAGATACACACTTCTTCTTGTATTGATATTTCCTTTTGCTCCCATTCACTTATGGATCGCTTTACCTGGTCCCGCTTTGATTATTCATTCGGCAGTGATCATTACCCAATAGCTTTAAATGAGCTTGTACCAAGCCCAATGCAAAAACCTAACTCCAGCTGGCGTTATGATCGAGCGGAGTGGGCTCCTTTTTATCAGGCCAAAGCTATCCTTCTTTCTCCTTTCAATAACCAATTTCCGACTTGATGATGCCTTTCGATTTTTCCAGAAAATTGTCATCTCGGCAGCGGAAGCTTCCATTCCGCAGTCTTCCTCAGGCAGGCGGTCGGCAACCCCTTGGTGGTCCCAAGAGTGCGCACAAGCCAACCGAGAGAAGAAACTCTACAGGCAATACAAAAGGACCCGTACCACCCTAAACATGATTATTTTTAAAGCAGCAGCAGCGAGATCTTGGCGAATTAATCGCCAAACGAGTAAACAATTTTTTCGAACTTAGATATCGACTGTTAACTCCACAACTCCCCTTCCTTTAGTGTGGAAAGCTACACAGAAAATATCTCGTCGCTCCAATAACTCCTCACCCACAGTCTTCCGTTATGGGCCTGATACAACTGATACGATCTCCGCTCCTGACACAGCACTACCAGACTTTTCAACAGCGAAAGGGGAAGATCATACCTACAACCATCTTTTTACACTTGCAGAGTATCAAACCGCATTGACAAACAGCAAAGACGGTGCCCTTGGTCCAGACATGATTTCGTACATCAATTGCTCCGTCAAGTCCATCTTCGCTCTTGTAAACGATTTTGCGATTTATTATAACAAGAATCTGGATCGAAATTAGAAATTCATCAATTTGGACTACAGCTTTTGTGAATTTCTGTTAAAAAAAAATGGCTTAATTTACATATCTTGTTGAACTTTAACAAATCTAACTGTCACTCCTGTAAATTAATGGAGAAAATGGTTTCTGGCCGCTTACTCCCTGTTTTAGAGAGCCGTCAAGCTTTCAATTTGGTTTCCGCAAAAATCGTTCGACTGCGGACCCCTTGGTAAAACTAGACCATGACATCCGGGAAGCCTTCTCAACTGGTGGGATGGTTCTTGGTGTCCATTTTTTGACCTTTGAAGAAAGCTTGTACGACACAACGGGAAACTGGGATTCTCCTTTAACTCCATTCGCTTGGTTTCCGCGGACAACTCCCTCTTTTCATCAAATGCCTTCTGTCCAACAGATCTATTCAGGTTCGGTGCTCTTCTGTTCTGTCACGCCACTTTATTCTGGATGAAGGCGTTCCGCAGGGTAGTGTTTTAAGTGTACTACTATTTGCTCTCGGATTTAATATCGTTACTTCTATCCCAGCGACTGTCAACTTTTCTCTACGTCGATGACCTTGCATTATACATAGCCGGTGCTAGACTGCCTTTTCTCGAACGGCAACTTCAACTAGCTATTGAAAATATTTCACAATGGGGTAACTCCCATGGCTTCCATTTTTCTCCCACCAAAACCTCAGCAGTGCTTTTTAAGAAAAAAAGAGAATCGAAGAACTTGCCACCTATTTCCAGCGAACCTAACCTTATCCGGTTCGCCTATTTCTGTTACCTCACAGGTCAAATTTCTAGGACTCATTCTAGATGACCACTTAACATATGTACCACATATTAAACACCTGAAAACAACTTTTATCGCGCACTTGACCTATTACGTCATCTCGCCTCAAAATCTTGGGGCGCTGATCGAAGTCCCTTTTACACCTCTACATCGCCCTAATCCGATTGAAACTGGACTATGGCTGTGCAGTGTACGGCCAGACCTCCACAACACTACTACACCCATTAGATCCCATCCGAAATGAGGCGATCCGAATCTCCACTGGAGCCATCCGATCGTCCCCCGGGTGAGCCTTGAAGTTGAAGCCAATGTGATGCCACTCTCTCATCGAAGAGAATACATCATGTGCACAAGTTATCTTCGTTTTCAAACCCGAATACCGTCTGCTCTGACACCGATTCTGCAGGAGATACCTCAGAATCCCAATTACTGGCCATTTGCAAACAGTTCATATCCTAAATTTCCTCAACATCCCTTTGCAAAAGGCGCTGCCTTTCTCTTATGACGAAGGGTACACACCTTGACCATTCCCCCCGCTCCCACCATTTGCTTGCTCTGACCCCTCTCCAAATCTAGCCATCCTGCTACCTTGTTAAAAGCATCATTTCTGTCTCATTCCGCAGTTCGTGATGAATTTACTCCAGTGCTTACTGACGGCTCCAAAACAGAGGACAGTGTGGGCGCAATCTGGACGACTGTCTTTTCTGACCGCAACCTCTCCCCTCATGCTTCAATTTTTACGGCAGAACTAATGGCTATAATCATTGCCCTTTCACGAATTCTAATCCTTAACCAATATAACTCTTAAGTCATTTATTCAGATTTGCTCGGCGCGCTAAAAGCGCTTAAAACCCCCATTCTAAAAACAATGGTATTTGCTGTACAAAAATTTCTTCGCCTGTTCCATTCCCGTAAGAAAAATTATTTTATGCTGTACCCCCTCTCATGTAGGGGTAACTGGCAATGAAATTGCTAACAGAGGCTAAAATGACCACCTCCTCTTTTCGGAGTTGTTCCAGGTATCTCCCGGATGCCATTCCTCCCATCAACCGATTACTATTCTACTTTCCGACAAGGTTCTCGATATTATTGGCAAGAGCGCTGGACGAATGATCAGCGGGGAGCGAAACTTAGAAATATAAAACTGATCATCGGTGAGTGGTCTTCCTCCCACCGACGAAAGAGCTTACACGAGGTGATACTTGCACGCCTCCGTATTGGTCACACCAATATCACTCACAGTCACGGAACCCCCCTCCCATTTGCAAATTTTGCCGTTGCCACACCCCTCAATCTGTTCGCCATTTACTCATCGATTGTCCCCAGCTGGACAACTTACGGTCTATAACACCTTAAAGATTATCCTGTATCTTGTCCGAATCTTCCCACTTCAGCAGTAACCCTATTTTCCTGTATCTTCAAGAAGTGAATATTCTTTATAACATTTGATTTTATGTAATCTTAGGACTATTTATAATACAAAGGTATAATTTTATTTATTTTTGACTGACTGAGTATCCATTTCCTCATCCAAATCTTCTTTTGACACTTGAAGCATATATTTCACAGGGCCCTCCAATGGTGCTGATTTTAGTTCTTCGTCAGATTCTAAGTTGGTAGGTAGGTAGCAATTGCCTAGAATAGTGTAATGGACGTTTTTTTTAAATCAATAAATTAATTGTAATTAACGAACTTAATGTTAACGAATTTAATTGAACAACAACAACAATTCAGCTTTATCTAAACTTCTAACTTTTCAACAAAGATATTTATAATATATATATATAATATATTATATATATATCATTAAGCATAAATAATATAATAAATAGAAAATAAAATTTTATTTTTACATAATTTTATAGAGTTCGTCGTATCATCATAAACATATAAATGAACAGGTATCCCGCTAAATGTTCTTCATTTCTTCCAGCTTTTCGGATTTTATTTTTTACCTAAAAAATTTGTTAAAAATTTTATTAACTTATTTATTTTGGCTACGTCTGCATTTAATATCTTATTTTCACCAATTTATGGTTTAAAGGTTTAATTACGTTTTGTTACAGTAGACATGATTATTCTTCGTTATGATATATTAATTGGAGTTAAGCTAGTTACGTTAGATTAGGTTTCCTTACAATAGGTTAGGTAAGGTTAGGGTTAGGTAGGTTAGGTTAGGTTAGGTTAGGTTAGGTTAGGTTAGGTTAGGTTAGGTTTGGTAGTTAAGTGGGGAGGAGTTGGTTTCATTTGGTTAGGAACATACATATTTAAATGATTACCTTTGCCCATGTTCATTCTATTGTGTTTGTATATGCACCAGTGATCGAGTCTTTGAATGTTACAGAATGATTCACAGTCAAATGATGCATGATAGTGTTCAAAACTACACATTGTACCACACTTCATACAGTTCTTTTCATTTAATATTAATTTATTTGATTGCAAAAAGCTAACAGTAAATGATTATCTCCTAAAAATGTAATTAAGGTCTATTAAATTCATTCTGCTTTCAAAATTAAGTAAACTAATGGTAATAATCGAGTTCAACAGATTCTAAAAAAATTGATATTTTTTTAAAATCAATCGATGTTTGATATTCCTATAAGCAACGTTGCCAAATGCTAATAAAAAATTGCCAAATTTATGATATTTTTACAAGCAACATTACTCGTTGCTTTCACAAATCATTTCTTTTTACTTCCAAAAATCAGTAAGGTTATGATAAATTTGGTTAAGTAGACACAGATTTACTATTTATAATTAACAAAACGGTAGCTGTGGAGCATTACTGACTTGGGTTTATGTAAATACTGTATTAAAACTATAAACATCTCATTAACAAAAATAGTTTTAAAAAATTATATAGCTACTGTATATATAATATATAAGTGATGTTATCTGAGATACTAGACATTCAAACAAAAATTTTAGAGGAAAAGAAAAATTGCAGTTCGTTATTCTCCTTTTATCGCAAGGTAATTTTTTTTGCCATCTGTAAAAAAAAAAATTCAAATAATTTTTTACAACCATTTTTGTAAATTAAATATTTATAGTTTTATTACAGTATTTACCTAAACCCAAATCAGTAATACTCCACAATTACCAACAAAACTTATCATAACTTAAACTTAATGGGTCCTAAAACGAATTTAAAAAAAATTTTTTTTACTAGATTTATTAAATTTATAGCTATATGAGAGAGGTTTGGCACCACTGCTTTAGTACTTTTACATAGGGCCAAAAGATATAGAAAAAAAAAACGATTAATTATCCAAAAATATATCGATATTTTGTCAGAATCTGTTGAACTGAACTCATTTCCAAACTAATTAATAACACCCGTTAAAAATTCGATTCGTTTATTGGTGAGTTAATATAATGTTTATAGTTATATGTAAATTTTTAATAATTTAGCTCTGTGTAGCTACTTAATTTTAAACAAAGCATCTTTTGATATCTCTATTAATTTTTAAATTAGGCCCCCTATTATATCCTAATTCTTAGTATTAAGATTGCCAAAAAAGTACCAGCTATCTTTGGGGGTATCTCTTATATATATATATATATATATATATATATTATAATATATTTTATATATATTTTATACAATATATACTATGTATAATACAAAAAAATGAATAATACCATAATAAAAAAATTATCTTGATTTAATAAAATATATTTCTATATATATATATTATAATATGTATATACGTAAAATACTACTTATAACTAGCACAAACTTGACGCTAATTCAGAAAAAAATTCGTCATTTTTCAAATACTTATAAATGATGATCCTCTTCACACAGCCCTATAAACATCCTTAACTAGAAACTTGACGCTAAATGCATATGTCGATTGACGTTAATTACTGTTATCCAAATTCATGTTATAATTACTATACGTCAGAAAGATGAATAATGGTCAACCTATTTTTACAACAAAAAACTGCACAAGCGACAAAATACGCGGTTGGTAAGAAATATCATAGTTGCCGTTACACGCAAGGAGAAGGTACCAAAATTTAAAAGAAAGGTGCCGAAAAATATTGAAGTGTATTAAAAACATAGTATAAATATAATTAAAATTTAAATTATATTTATACTATGTTAAAACTTGAAACTGTGAGCAATTTGAATCATATTTTTAGGATTGTTGTTGTCGAGCGCTATGTTTATCATGGAAGTTTCCGATGCCTTCGAGTCGAATTCCCGGTGGTTACTGAGTAATGGCCACCACCCAGTTAAGAGGTGAGGAGATGGGGCGGGGGAATGGGACATGGAAATGTGGTTAAACCTGTACCATTATCTTGATTTATAGTATGGCATTATATCTGTTGCATTATTTGCATTCAATATATGTGTTACATTATCTTCATAAACCTGTACTATCAAAGAGTATGTGATCAAATTTTACAATTTTTTTTTTTATTTTCGTACACAGACCTTATAATCAAAATATAAAACAATTTCTTAAAAAAAATTTTTTTAAAGAAAAATAAAACAATTCTAGGTTATTATTATATATTTTTTAAAAAAACTTCTTTTTTGCAGTTCACTGCAACTGTTAGTCTTGCCTACAACCTTTTATTTAAATAATTTATTTTTGTACAAAAACTTTTAGATATAATTTAGTGTGCAAACAAGGGCCTTTCATATTCTGGAAATTTTGTTGAGAATTCTAAATCGTAAGAGGATTACTATACTATACTACCCATATTATCAATATATATATATATATATTTTATATACTATATACTACTATTACTACAACTATCACGTTACTACTACTACTAACATATATATATATATACTACTATATATATATATCCACATAATACATTATTTACTTACTCTCTAGCCAGCTGGCCCACATTAATTAGGAGAGGCCACACTGCTCCTCAGGAGCCGGGCTTAGCCCGCTCTGGGCGGATTCACAGTCAAGGAATGGGTTAAGAGAAATCGTAGTCAGCCGGGGAACTCCGATCAGTAGCAGCATCGGCACCTCACGAAGAGACGTGCTTAGATTTATATACTATATATATATCATAATTACTACAGTGCTATATAATATCTAATATATATAAAATATATAAATATATCATTATCACTTATTATATATAATATAATCATCATCAGATGGTTGGGCCACTTCGCTCTTTTAGTCCGCTACGTGCGCATTAGAATCCCGCTCCGAGCGGACTACCAGAATCAGGTCGCGGACGGGTAGCGGAGGTGCGCATCAGTCAGGAACAATTAGCGACTTTGCACCGTGGGATACAAAAAACGTTCGCTCTTTTGGTCCGCCACCTATTTTTTGAAAAAATAGAAAGTATTAGCTTACTTTATGTAAGAAATTCTTCTATTGGTTATAAATAAAGAAATTTAATTTATTATTTTAAGTTTATAGCTTACATTTATAATTTTAGTCTACACTTTCTTGTATTTTATTTAAAAATTAAAAATCTACAAAACCAATCTCAACCTTTCCTAAAAGAGTTAACGATAATATAATACAAAACATTTTAAATTGATTTAATAGAAAATAAATTTACTTTACCTCCCATTCTTCATAGCTTTAATTAATTATATCTATATCAGTATAATAACTAGTTGGCAATATTAACATCATCTATGTGTAAACCCAATAACTATAAATATATGATACTACATATATATATAATATAGCTATCTATAATACTATATAGTATAACAACGTATTGTCCCTTTACTTAAATATAATATATATATCTATCATATATATACTATATATACTCATACTTAATATAATACATATACCTAATATATGATATTTTGGGCTTTTACACCAAGGAACTGAATTATAACTATATACTATAATAACTATAATACTACTAGTACTAGTATATATCTTTTTGTTATAACTACTATAATACCTATATTATTATACTATAATATATATAGCTACTACTTATATACTATATAACATTAAACTCTTCTTCACTTATTCACTATTATACCTATATATATATTCATACTCGGAAAAGGCTCAAACGAGCTTACTGTACAGTTGATAGCAAAATCAATAGTTTAAATAATATATGTCTATTCTTATTTAAATTCTTAGAAATAACATACATCTAAACTTATTGCGGCGTAACCCTAACCAAACATAAACCTCAACCCTAAACGCTAACCTCAACCAATACTTATACGTAACACTTTAACCCCTCACCCTAATTTTACGAGTCAACCCCATTAACTATTAATTACCTATACTAATACTATATACTTATACTGAGGGTGGTGAGGACGGGGTCCATATCATAATACTATCCATATAATATATTATCACTATATCAATATATATTAGCTACCGGCTGATACCGCTAGCCACTTCAGGCACTCGACTTGCAGAGAAAGTCGACGGCTTTCAATAGATCTCTTCTACTCAAAGTCTCGCAGACGAAATTCAGAAGCCTTCTTATGGTTGTGGACAGGTTTTGTTTGTAGGAATATTTCAGAAAGGGCTGCCCAGGAACAATTTTAGTCGGCGCTGATTGGATCCGTTATACTAGTCTAATGGGTATGTTGTGAATCTATCCTCACACTCTTCTCACTTCAGACTCTTCCTCAGTCTATTAGGCACGGCATGTTGACGTCGGTCTCAAATAAGAATATCAATACACCTCTCCCCTAGTTCTGCGGCTCGTAGACGCGAATATTTAGTGTTGAGGTGCGGATATTATTTGAGGACACTAGGCGTCAGCTAACTGCTTTTAAATTTTGCTAGCAGCTAATCTTTGAAAGGTATACGTATCTCTTTGTACCTTGACAGACGGCACCAATTGACGGATCAGGCAAGCGGAAAAATCTTGAGATTTTGTTAGAGATATGTATTGTCATATTTTTTCGATGCTTTAAATTATTAATATTACAATTTTTGTGGTAAGGAAAAGTATATACTTATTTAGCAGTTTTATTATATCAAATAATTGTGCGCCAGTCGGTCACATTATTCGGGAGACGTCTGCGGACGCGGACTTGTCTGGTGCTTGCAGGTGTCCGGAGGTTTGATTGGTTGTAAAGTAAAGGGTGGGAGGAAGCGCGTAGCGGGACACGTTTTTTCTCGAGTGCGGGGGGGGGAGACTGCTTTCCATTCAGCATGAGCAGGCGCAATGCCTACACGAATATACCTATCAATAGCTGCCTTCGCAGCCGCTACGGTGCCCCACCTCTCAGGAACCTACTACATATCAATATCATATATATTAACTTACTATATATAATATTATATAATATATACCAAATATCTATATATACATATATCCTACTGCGGGTATACTACTAGTATATATATAATATACTATATATTATATAATAATATAGTTCACCTGATAACATAACCTGATTCAAGAATATAATGTTTAACATCAAATTCTCTCAGCTTAATACTTGACAATTTCATGTCTTGCATGATCCATTTTCAGATATCTTATTTGCAATCTAGAGAAACTACCCTTTTTCACAAATAATTAGTAATCTGCAAAAACGAAAGAAAAGATTCCTCTCATACAAGTTTCCCCTTCTTTCGGTCATAGGTAAAGGCAGAAGGTCATTTAACGCAATTTTTATAAAAATCACAGCCTAGACTCCTCCTGAAACAAATATTAATGAAGAATAAAAAAACCAAAAATGAGAAGAATCACTCGTCTCTTAGCGGAACAAAAGAGTTCCAGCCTCTTTCAGATCTGCAATATAACCCTAGGACTCTTCTATCATATTACCTTAACAGGACACGAAAACTCAATCTCTTTTCATACTTTATGGCATCTTTTCTGCTATTTTCTGGCTACTTTGGGTTAAGGCAATGGTCACCAGAGAGCCTCGGACCCTTGACCATGACTTGTATTCCTTCTTCACAATTCAGGTACATACAAAAAGTGAAACTACTGTCTCACCATTTTTTGCACTCATTTCAAAATTTCAGACTGTCCCCAAGACAATTATGAAATGACAAACTGCTTGATCAGCGCGCGATAACATTTTTAAAAGAAAGTAAATAGCAGCCAAAAGCCAATCAATATAAATGTTTATAAACACAATCGGGCGGGAACCAAATTTGAATTTCCTGTTTTTGATGAAGGTTCTTATCAACATGGAAATCATAAAATTTGGTAATCCGAAGATGATTGCAGAGAAGTCAAGTAGCCTGTTATTATCCTGAGAGTTTTATTTTGCATTGTTTACTTTTTTTTACACCATTACAAACATATTAAGAGAACAGAAAGTTATTATCTATTTTATTATTATTATTATTTTATTATTATTATTATTATTATTATTATTATTATTATTATTATTATTATTTAATAATAATATTGATCTGAAGCACTTTGAGGTTTTGTGAACAAATAGAATCAGTTTAATATACAATTTGTATTATTAAGATCGATCAAGTAATTAAAAAGCTATGAAGGGCAAATACCTTTAGTTAAGAAGTTTATTATATCTAATATTTTGTGTGGAGCGTGCCATGTGTGTGTATGGCTATCAATGTCAAATATTGTCAGTGTTGATATTAATCCCCTAATTCCTGTTTTCCAATAACTCGCTTGTTCTCATGCTATTCATCGAAAGGACTCTGCTTTAGCAATTGCCGTCTGTATGTGTGTGTGTGTCATCTTCATACTATATTAGATCTTCCTATTTATGTATTTATGATATATATGATGTAGGTGGTAGGTATTTGAATGAAATCAAAGATGTACCGTATGTACGGTATGTTAATTGTGAAGTTTGTTTAGGAATAAATGGAGTGGAGAGTGAATGATTTAATATTAAAAGTAGAGTGAGGCAGAGATGTGTTAGATCTCTATGGCTATTTACTTGCAGGGGAGGGAGTTTGATTGAGAATGGAAGAGAGTGGAGGTTATACTGCTTATTTTGTGCAGATGATTTGTTTTTATGTGGCGAATCTGAAAAATGTTTGAGAGAATTGATAGAGGGGTTTGATAGGGTGTGTAAAAGGAGTGGTTTGAAAGTAAATGTAGGAAAGAGTAAGATGATGATGATGGGTGAGGAGAGTCTGCTGTGTGAGATCATGTTGGAAGGTAAGTAACTGGAATTAGTATCTGAGTTTAAATATTTTGGTTATGTGTTGGATGAATTCATCGAACATTTACATTGTTTATTTGTTTTTTAATTTATTTATTTGTTTACTTGTATATTTGTTTACTTATTTATTATCTTAGTAAATTTCTTTCCTTCTTGTTTCTTTTGAATAGATTTCCTAAAGGTTTGTTTGCGCGTCTTGCTCAATTGTTTATAATTAAATTGCAAACAAGTTAATTAAACAAATTTCCTTTGTCCTTTAATAGTTTGCAGTCGAGTCAATTGAAAAGTTATATTAATTTGTCTCCTTTATTTACTTAACAGTTTTGATAGAATAGCTATTACAAAAACATACATATATATATATATATATATATATATATATATATATATATATATATTAATATATATATATAATATATATATATATATAATATATATATATAATATATATTATATATAATATATATAATTATATATATAAATATATCTCTTCTTCTTCTTCTTCACCTTCCTCTTTGCCTCAAATTGGGGTTAAGGTGCGCTACAAGCATACGCGAAAAGAAAGCAGTTAGAGAACATGGACAAAAAAATCGAGAGAGACGATACTCCTCAGCCCTTACCGCCCGCTACACTTCACATTTACCAGTGATAAGAGCATTGAGACCATCCTACCTATCAACGCTCAGCAGACACAGAAAATCCACCCTGAGAGCATCATTGGGGGACCGCGACGGACCCTCACTATGGAAATCGTCAATGTAAGGGGTTTTTTTCATTCCCCCTGGCCCAGGTGGGGCCACAACCATGCCCCCATCTCTCCTATCATGCACCTTTTTTATTTCTCGCCTCTGCCAAAAACTTCACATTTCTTCTCCTTCAGACATTCGTTCACCGACTCAAATCACTTTCTCTTCGGTTCTCCCAGCCGGTCGTTCCCAACACACTCCCACTATACTACCGCTTAACCAACCGGGCTATCATTCATCCTTTCCACATGACCAAACCATCCTAATACACTTTCTTTCATTATTCCTCATTTACCCTTTTCTTTCACACCACCAACCAACTCTCTAATAATTTTCATCATTCCTCATTTTATTAATCCTCTTTTCACACCTAGCATGCCCTAAGATTGTCCATCTGAAACACATTGAACTTTAGATCTATAACTTTCTTATTCCAGACCATAGTCTCACTACCATACAATACACAGGTAACCAACATACCCTCATGTAAGACTCTAGCGCACTCAAGACTTAGTCCCTTTTCATTCACCAACGACTTTCAATTGCCACCAGCAACCTTCCTGCTCATCGCACAAACTTTCCTACTACACTCGCATCATCCGTTTCCCTTCTCATCCAACACATAACCTAAAATTTTAAACTCAGACCACTTGCTCCAGCTGCTCATCATATATATATATATATATATATATATATATATATATATATATATATATTTATATATATATATATATATATATATATATAATTATTATATATATATATATATTATATATATATATTAATTTTTATCTTTATATCGCTTTCTTTTACCTTCACTTTCATAGATGTGTGGCTTCGTCTGATTATAAGTCCCAATGCCGCACCCAGGGTGTATGCTCATCCAATTTCTCGTTTACTTCCACATATTTGGAAGCGATCCCTTGCAGTACATACTCGTATGATGACTCCTTTTGACGAAGGTTTTCTTCGTAAACGTCCCGGCTCCTGGATTGTTCTTCCTGGGAAAGCTTGAAACCTAAAACCGTTTTTTCATTCCTAGTATTGTGGACTCTCATTCTGAATCGTTGTCACTGTCTATCCTGCTGAGGCCCATTACTCTTTATCACTTATGGGCGACGGAAAATATCTTAAAAACTCGTCCTTTCTGCTCGTCCGACTGGGTCTCCTGGTGGTTTGCCAAAACGTGCCCGTCGCTCGAAATCGCTATAGTTGACTGTGGAAAGCAATCTCGTCTTGTTATCAGCTATGTGGCTACCTGAGCAGTGAGGCTGCAAGCTCTCACCTGATGACTCCTAAGCAAGACCTCGGGAAGAAAGCCACTTTTCATCGTCGACTAAACTCTACAGTCCTCACTTCAACATCCAAGAGGTGTGCATCTAATATGTGGTGAAAGTAGTGGTTTATTTTTCAACTCCTAGAGGAATAAATTAAATTTTTTATTTATTATTATACCAAGAATTTAACCCCCTTCAAATTGGTGACCCCGAGACACGTGCCACTGTGTGGCCACATCGAAACACCAACAAGCAGCCACGCCAAATTTGATTCCGAACACCCATCAAATCACTTTACACATAATATTATTGTTATTATTATATTTATTTATTTATTTATTTGAGTTATTTTTATTATACTAATATATATTTATAATATAAATATTTTATTATATATATATATATATATATATATATATATATTTAATACATATAATATATATATATAATATATATCTATATATATATATATAATATATATATATATATAATATATATATATATATATACTAAATTATATATATATATATATATATAATATATAATATAATATATATATATATATTTATATAGATTAGATAGAAGATAGATAGATAGATAGATAGATAGAAAATAGATAGATAGATAGATTAGATAGATAGATAGATAGATAGATAGATAGATAGATAGATAGATAGATAGATAGATAGATAGATAGATAGATAGATTGATAGATAAATAGATAGGTAGATAGATAGGGAAAAAAAGAGAGAGAAAGAGAAAGAGAAAGAAAGAGAAAAAGAAAGAGAGGGAAAGAAAGAGAGAGAGAGAGAGAGAAGAGAGAGAAGAGAGAGAGAGAGAGAGAGAAGAGAGAGAGAGAGAGAGAGAGAGAGAGAGAGAGAGAGAGAGAGAGAGAGTATAGTATTGATTTTTGTTTCATTTCATCTGCATTTGTAAGTTTTTTATTTTTTTTTTTTTTTTTTTTTTATTTTTTTGGCATTTTATATATATATATATATATATATATATATATATATATATATATATATATATATATATATATAATATATAATATACTATATATATATATATATATATATATATATGTATATATATATATAATCATTGTTTTCTTAGCCGTGCATGTCCCTCACAATGGATGCGTCATCATTCAACGCCGCACCCCACACCGCACTGCCCAGCACCTAGCAACGCCCCTAACAACTTTTAAATCTGTCATCTATTATATATATATATATATATATATATTATATATATATATCTATCATATATATAATATGTCTAATATATATATATATATATATAATATATATATATATATATATATATATATATATATATTTCGGGAAAGGAGTCGGAGCCGGAATCGGTGTAGGATACGGATCCGGTTTCAGAGTCCAGGGACCCCCATCCCCCCGGAGGGGGGGGGTCCCCAGTTGAAAAAAAGAAGAAATGCAAACAGAGGAAGAAGGAGGAGGAAAGGAGGAAAAGAAGAAGGAGGAAGGAAGAAGAATGAGGAAGGAGGAGCAGGAGAAGGATCCAAAGTCGGTACCGACACCGGTGCTGGAGCCGGTGCAGGTGCCTAGTTTAATAAACTTCATCGTTTAATAATACAATGGAGTAATCGATATTTTTATTTTTATTTTTTTATTTAAATTTATGTTTATCTAACTTTTATATTCATTCCGTATATTTTTTATTTTTTCATTGTTTTTTCTATTTTGTGATTCTTTTATTTTCTTATTATAATGTTGTGATTTTTGACTTATCTATTTTAATATTTTTTTTTTATTATTTTTTATTATTTATCTCTATCTTTTTTTTTTTTTTTTCTTAAACACTTTCTCTTTAATTAACCTTCCATTCTCTAAACTTTTTCATGTTGATACACTCCAAAGAATTTTGATTACTTTCTTTATATTATTTTTTATTCTAGTTCTCTATATGTGATACAACTGGTATTGTCCCAACTGTCCTCTCACTACACACAAAAATGTTTTCCTCTTCAGTCTATAGTGAGTAAAAAATTTACAGCATTTACATACCGCTAAAACAGTAAATTTCACGTAAATCAATACTACCCTCCTCACCCTTTCGTGATCTATTGATATATTGATCTATTTGATCTATTGATCTATTGATTACAAGTCATATTTTTTACTCAAATGCGACTTACGTGCATACCAAAACAGCAAATCTGTAAATCAAACCATCCAACCACCTTCTTGTCAAGCCGTAGGATAGGTTGCATCATAGTCTGATTCTATTGATTATTTGACTTCTCTCATTGATTTTATAGTCATATTTCTCACTAAATTATCAATGTGGACTTTTACATACCCCTAAAGCTAAAGTAATATCAGTTAAGTATCAAGCAAGCCAATACACACCCTAAGCCTCTCTCCTGATCAATCCGCGCTGTCACTCAGTTGCATCATTAGATCTCATTGTCTCACTGATAGTTCTAATGTTTATTTAGCGTCATATTTATCACTACGAAGAGAGATTCTCGATGAGTCAGTTTGTTATCTTGACCTCCTAAGGCGTAAATCAGTTAAATCAGGTTAACTCAAAACACCTCACCTCCCCTCACTTCACGAGCTATGATCTATTGGATCTGAGTGTGATCTATTGATTCAAGTCATATTTTGATATCATTTTGTATAAACAAAATCACTGACCACATTCTCCCTTTGTTTTCCTTTTCTTTGTAAACCATTTTTTTTTTACTAAGAAACACACGTTATTCAGGTTCTTTATATTCTAGTACAAGCTGTACAAAAAAACTACTGACCAGTTTTAACGATACCCCTAAGCTCAGTAAATCAGCACCTAAAATCAGTTAATCAACAGCCCCACCCTCCTCACCCCTCGCATGGGATCTATTGATAAAAGAAAACGCCACTAATTGATCTATTCGATTTTCATTAGATCCATTCGGATTTTCTTTGAATCAATTCGATCTATGATCAACTCAGACTATCTCTAGTTTATCAAACACTCCAAAACAGCACTAACATTCTAAAACTAATTTTTTGAGTTTATGATTTTTTGTTGTTTATTTACTAATCACTCTTTATAATTTTTACTATAAACATGTATACTAGGCCAGTCTCTCATTTCAACTTATATTATATATATAAATTGCATTTGTACAGTACCCTAATGCCCAGTTACAGATGTCAGTAATCAGTTAATCAAACCACCCAACTTTGATTGCCATCCTCCCTACCCTTTCCGAATGATCTATTGATCTACATCCCAGATCCTATAAATCTATTGATCTACATTTCATCTATTCAAAAAATAATCTGATTGATTTCAAGTTCATATTATAACGTATTTCTTTTTGTTATACGATGGGCCATGACACTAAACAATATCATTAAATTTTCTTTGCTGTAGTTCTGTGGTTCGAGTGTTGAACGTTAGGTGTTGTCTGCCTGCGAACTTGTTGCATGATTCGTACTATCTGTATAGCGTTTGACATGCAATGTGTGTTGTTGAAATGTGTGATGCTGTTGGTGTGTTGTTGTTGTTGTTGTTTGTTTGTTGTTGTTGTTGTTGTTGTTGTTATGCTTGTATGTAGTTGCTGTGTTTGTTGTTGTTGCTGTTAGTTGTTATTAAAGATATTTATATCAATAATTTCAATGGTAAATTGAAAGTAGTAGTACATACTAGCTTTTCAAGAACATGACTCTCTAAAATACTTACATTGTTCTTTCAAGTTTTTGACACCCATCATAAACAATGTGTGGTAATAGTCTTATGCGACATAAGCTCCTATACAAAAATATTATCTCATCCTACCTAACTCACCATAACCGAAGCCACTTAGCCATTAACAAATGACCCGGTAACCTAAAAAATTAGAAGTTTTCAAATTCCTATACCTAATCAGCAAGAGCATCATCGCAGAGTCACTCAATCTTTACTATACAACAACGCCGGATATATTTATATATGATTATTATTATTATTTGATTTTTTATTTATTTATTATGTTCTGGCGCTTATTTATTAGTTTGATTGGCATTTATGTGTTCATTAATTTAGTGGATTATAGTATTGATTAATATATCTCGTTATGTCGATCTTTGAGTTATTAGTTAGCTTGTTATTATGTAATGTGATTGATCTCATTTTTTTCCAACGATACATCTCACAACCAACCCTCCAATTGATATCGAGAGCGAGTCGCGATCACTTCCCGGGCTGGCAGGTCCACAACTAGAACATTGCTTGGTAAATTGTTCTCTACGCAAATTGTTCTCTACCAGACACTTATACATTACGTAATCTTGTTACGCTCAAGGGATTAAGCCAATCAGAGAACTGCATTGCCTTATGCAATCACCGGAGACCATATTTAAATCTCGAGGGAATGACTCATTACATACCTATACCATATTGCTTTTGACCACATGAGTGTACAATCAGAGAAAATTCATCTATATTGAAGGTGAACGATTTTGAGTTACTTGATCTGCGACCCCTACTACTCTCACGGAATATTCTAAACTATAACTGTTTCTCACTCTTAAAACAGAGTTTTTTTATTATTATATTATTATTATTATTATTATTCATTTTACTTACATTAAATGATTATTACTTATTATTATTATTAATTTCACTTATAATTATTAAGTTATTATTAATTTATAGTTCATTTAATACTATCAACGGCCTTATTGCTATGTATATCAACATCTCTCAATGACTCTAATTACCATACCACAGCACCACACACACACACAACCCCCCCCCCCACAACACCCACACAACACACACACATACATACACACACTCAACATACCTCAATCTAATAGACACCTTTACTAATTCATGATACATATAGCGCCGCGGCAATCATCGTACCTATAACAGTCTTTGAACTTACTGATTCACAGTAACGCAGTTACCAATTATGCCACAGTTCGTACAAAACGTAAACCCTATTCACATTCTTTATTCAACACCAATATTTCTAACCATATCAAATGTTTAACGAACTCTTTACATTTACACACATATTCCTTACAATCTAGCGATGGTGTGCCATTCGAGCTCCCATTCAGGAACTTAAATCATGAGGCAGCAAATACACACGAGTTCCGTTTATTTATACTCTCCACAACCCGCACAACTATATGCTTTATACTTCTATATATTGTTTTCACATTGATATAGACCATGCCTAACATAGGCACTCCATCTCACGGTGACGCAAGAGATTAATAACCATAGATGACACTGCCATTAGAGCCCGAGTTACCACGAGGCTTACGCCACATAATAGAACTGGTTGAACGATTAAACTATCAAGGATTCCACACCTTAAACTTCCGGTAAAGATTATAGTAACTACACTTTCACAATCACTAAAGAATCGTAACACTCACCCCTATTCATACCTTTTTCCAAGCATTATCTCTATACATATTAACGTTAATTTCTACATTGACACTCGCCTCGGATAATATTTATACAACCCAAGCTTTTATTTCCTTAATCTGGCTCCTTGAGAGTTGTTCATACCAGACTCAAGCCCAATAACTGCGAAACATAGGAAGCACACGAGAGCTTGTTATACCAAACTCTATGAACCATAAAAATAAGTTCTTGAATAAAAATATCAATAGTAATATAATAGTTTTACTGATTTTAAAGCCAAGTAAATCAGTAAATCAGTAAATCAAACCATCGACCCCTTCCCCACCCCTCCCACCACGACCTTTTGATCTATTTGATCTTTTGATTCATGTCATATTTCGCAGTATCATTTCGGAAATAACATAACACAACAAAAAAGTTCTTTATTACTAACCATCGAATATATGGTATACTAACAAAGTTTTTACATTATAAAGCTAACATAACATACCTGAACCTAAGAAATATAATGTACAACGACAAACTAGCACAACTTAAGGTACGAATAAAACTACTAACATTAACAAATTTCGCACTTAACAACAGTTAAAGTACCTAGCACAGCGTACAAAACCCGCTCCTACTCCATTCACACTTTTTCAAGGATATCTCTAGCAATGTCTATGTTAATTTTACATTAACATCGCCAATATTAACAAGAAATTTAGCAATAACCCAGTCTAATCATATTACAGACAACGATATATTGCTAACCGTACAAAATTTTTTACATCACTTCGTAATATTAACAAAAATTCATCATAATCTCGTCTAAATATCATTATCCCCAACGAATAATTGCAATCATAATTTGGTTTTAACCAAAATAAACATAAAAAATAACAATAATTTTATTCCTGACATAACATAAAAATACAGTCTTTGAATAAAATATCACAGTAAAGCGTAATATTTACTGATTTTTAAAGCAGTAAATCAATAAATCAGCTAAATCAATCCACCCATCCCTTGCAGTCCCCTACCCATCCCACCCTGCGGGGATGGTTTCTGACCATCCTAAACATTGCTACCTCGATTTCATGTTGTTATCTACTATTGAATGGCTCAAGTCATATTTCGGAGGAGTATTCAATTTTGGATAATGAATATCTCATACATACACAAGTGAGGCGTTTCTTTGAAATGGAAAAATTAATACGCCGTTACATATATAATGTCTTAAACCACAAGAAGTAATTTAAAAAACATCTCCTATCAAGTCACTTTTAACTATATCCATGAACCGCAACTATAGAAAGTATAATGTACAAAATGGCCCATAACTATATATCGATCCTCGCGTATGAACCAAGTAGCCATTCACTCATCTTTTGAAAAATTTCGAAATACCCCAAACTTATAAAGAGGTAAAGGTAAGCTACAGGTCAAACTAGAGTAGCGTGCGGTAGATGTCACCAACTTTCTCGCGCACTCATCCAGCAATAGGATAAAGCCATCGAGCCTATAGTAAATCTATAGTCCCGTTTAGAGTTAAATCCTATATATATATTATATCCTAACAAAGTTCGTACCAATCTGTCCAAAAGAGTATTACCAATATTTCTCAATGATAAGCTATGAAATTTATCGACACCTATCTTCATTAAAGCTGTCCACTTCTCGTTTAGTAGAGGATAATACCACTCTATCCTTGACGCCTCATTAATAGAGAAGCAATTAGACGTTTAGCAAAATCTAGCGCGACAAAACCATAACGAATTAGCTCATCACAAAAAATCCTTAAACACTACTCTCACATAAACGAGCCATCATCGTACAAGATTAACACTCTATGAATATCTTACAAAAACTCATTCATTCACACAGAAATCAGTTAGTTATTTGCACCAGCTCACAACGCGTAATATTAACATAACGTACCTAACTTAACGAATAAACAGTTTTCATTAATTCTATAGAAGGGCACCACATTAAATTCCTATATGATATGTACAAACCCCAAGTGGAGGAATGCAGCACCTATATAGTAGACACCTAACACACTCCTTCAGTTATTTTTTTGGTTATATATTAGTTTTATCCTGTTATCCCTATTGTATTAGACTTCTTCCCCGTCCTTCTTCTCAGAAACATTAATATCAACTTTATACACTAGAGTCTACGATTTGACAACACCAATTACGCATCAACTAAATCGAGGACTCGACTATGCATTGAGCACCAAGCACTGAAGCACTACTTGGAGAATCGCCCAGAGAGATGCATGAAGAACCATCTCGGGTACCCATGAAGTGAGGAGGTGCGGTTAAGCTTTATCTGTGTCATGCGCGCTCGAGCACGCAACCTCTTTGAGCTGGTAAAATCCAGTTTACTTTGTGGAACCGTTATCGTTCTCTTGTTCTTGGTGTAGTTTGGTTATAATTTTAAACAAATTTGTTAGGCGATGATCGGAACATTATATTCTTGCGTATGGTTAGTATATATAAAGAGAAAACATTATGTTTTTGATATGCGATATAAGTTTATCCGAAATGCTAATTGCATTCAGAGCACGCTGTTATGACATGAATCCACTACTTAAGAAATACAACTACGATTTCATAAATGGCTCGATAGATGGTGTAGGTGCGATGGGGGACAAGTGTTCCGAGTGAGCGTTCATTTTGTTGTATTTAACACTTGATTTTACATTCTGCATTTAAGATACCTGTCTTTAAAAATTTCATAGTAAACTCTTATACAAAAAACCTTTCACTATTGATATCTCATTCTTGTTTGGTTCACGTGATCTCTCTAAAAGAACTTCATTTTTTATTGGGCATATGGGCGTGTTTGTGATTAAAATTCTCACGTCTAATGTTTGCAGTTATTCGTTTGGCCTGTATGAATATGAGACTAACGCTTACTGGTATAATATTGTTGTTAAATATGTTACTGTGAGCGCAATGAATTTTATAGGTCGAGCCGTATTAAAACTATGATTAGTATATACTTGGAAAAAAGTATGATAGGTGTACTTTTGTATGGTAGAACTTGATTCTATGGCTCGTTTGAGTGTGGAGATTTGTTAATGTTAACAGGGTTTTATTACAAAGTCGCTAAAGCCTTGTTGTATGAGTATTGTGCTTTTGTCGTTGTAACATGTATATTTTCTGATTGGATGTGCATATGATGCTATGCTTAGCTTTATTAATTGATGAGACAAACAATTTGTTTACTTCTATTTAGTACTATATCGACTCAACCATCCCTTTCTTTCCAGTGAGTAGTAGATTATACAAGGAGTATACTCGTTTTGTAGCGTATGTTGTATGGCGAAGTAATGTCCAATACATCACACGTATCACGCTACCGTTAATTCGAATAGAGTGATGTAATGTGAAAATTAACTTTGATATGTTGAGAGATATGTTTGAAAAAGTGTGAATTAAATTATATCGGTTTGGTTGTATCGCATGAGTAAGATAACTTTTACTGTGAATCACAATGGTAAGTAGTACTATTCTACAGTTAGGATCTTGCCCGGAGCTATTCTTGTAAATCATAGCCTAAAACAAAGTTTCAAGATCTATAAAGTATTGGGGAGTGTGTGTGTATGATTTGTGTATATCAGTGTCGTGTGGAGTGGGAAACTGGAGATCACAGCGATCTTATATATGCGATCATCATTGAGAATTTTTAGAAACTGTCGCGTGTTACGAAATCGCGGACTAGGTAGCGTTCAGTGGTGGTGTGGGTTGAAGTTACAAGGTTGATATCTTAAGTTAAGCCATTGTTGTTGTTGTTGTGCGTCGTGTAGCTAGTGAGTTATCGTGAGGAAGAATGGATTGCTAATGCTTCATCATATATCTTTCTTACATATTGCATAATATAACGATATAAAATATAATAAGTTATATTAATTCAATAAATAAAAATAAATAACACTCTTATCATCTCTACATCCCTCACACTACTCATATTCATCTATCTCACAGTGAGATGATACTAATAGATAATAGATCGAACTTAATAAATTTAGATTAATACATAACGAATTAATTTTGATATTATACATAAATAATATATAAACTATACTTCCAAAGTATAAATAAAGCAGTGTAATTGTTTGAAAGTACGGACATAGAGGCCGAGCAACAAGTACTAAATCTCGTTACCTCATAGCACACTTGTTGATACTAACCACACGCATATTAAGTTTACAGTAAATGAATGCGTGCGAGGTCGCGCGTCGAATTCATTGACATGTCCGTGATGGCATAGCAAAAACGCAGTTCTCTGATTTGCTATCCCTGAGCGTAACGAAGATTAATCGGTAGAATGTCAGTAGGATTCTGCGCATTGCGTCAAGCAGACGCGAGAACAAGATATACGAACCAATGGTTCTAGTTGTGGACCTGCAGGAAAGTGATGCCGGCATCACGCGATCCCACTAGTGTATTTGTCTCTCTCTATCCTAAAGTGGAATAATAGAGGTTGCTATAATACATATCAATTATTAAATAACAATAATAAATACCATTTGCACAACCACTTTAATTAATTTAATAACTAAATAAGTTATATATAGACTGCAATTAATTGTCAACAAATAAATTAATAATAGATTCAAAAGGTGAGGCTGGGTCTTCTATTGATCTCGTATTATTCAAATGTGCTAACATAATTTAAATTTATATTATATAAATGAATAATAATGACATAATAAATGAAGTTGAATTATTTTATGTATATCATATGTCATATCATATTCATATAACATTAGATAGAACAGAGTAAATGAGGTAATCATTTTAGATAGCGCGTTTTTTACCTTCTATAATAGTGCATTTGTTATAGTAAAGGATTGAGATTGCTATGATGACTTCTGTTGGTAAGTTGGAACTTCTAATTTTAGTTACCTGTTAATGAATGCTGTATGTCTGAGTTGTTATAGGCTTATCTAATCTGGCATATTAATTAAGATTTGGTGAATCATTATCCATTATGCAATGATTATGTTTTGTTATGAGTTTTCTAGTGCTTCGTATGTTATAATCTAATTGATAGTCTCTGAGTGAAAATTACATCAAATTTTAGAGATATGTTTTGAACAAAGTGTTGTATATTTTCATTTCAACTGTGAAAATATTTGATTAATGATTTAACCAAGCAACAGTAGGCGAATCAGAGTAACGATACAATCCAATAGCAAACTAAGACGCTGAACAACAACAAAACAACGAAATTTCCAACAGGAAATATGAACGTCAGATAATCAAATCTTGTCCAATAAGTCTGTGTCCAGACCAAAATGAAAACTTCCAAAGATTGAAATCTTGTTTCAAACCAGAGTTTAAAACAGCCAGAGAATAAAATGATGACTACGACGTTTACGTGATAGTAATATGAATAAATTAATAAATTACAATAATGGATACAATGACAAAGTCTATACAAAAAAGAACTTATAATGATGACTTGAATCAATAGATCAATAGATCATAGATCAAAGATCAATAGATCATGGAAGGGTAGGAGGATGAATGGGTGTTTGATTAACTGATTTACTATTTACTGCTTTAGGGTATGTTATTAAACATAAAAAGCCTAAAATGTTTTAGAAAAACAAAATGTATAAAAAAACAAAACAAAATAAATAAAAGTTATTGTGTTATGTTAAACAAATTATGACTTGAATCAATATGACATAGATCAATAGATCATGTGTATCAATAGCCTACTATTCCAAATAATTTAATTCAATAAATGTTAAGATCACATTTAGTTATGATATGAATAGAGCAGTGGTTTAGGAGGTGTGCGTTTGGTTCTTGATTAACTGAAGTTCTTTCACTGATTTTACTCATGCGATTTGGAGATATAGAGTTACTGTAAAAGTATGCAAAACTTTCTTTCTTATTAGCTTCTGATGAACAAATAGAGATATAAAGTTTTTTTAGTGAGAGACACACAAATAAGTCGTTTTTCATTAAGATAAAATGAAAAAAAATTTACTATTATAATCTATAAAAGGTGTGTAAATGTTCTTGTGATGTATATACACTAATATTAACTCATGAGCTTTACAGGTATCACACGAAAGTAATCAACTAGGATTTACATATATATCCCACAGAGTCGCTTATTGTGTAAGGGGGATGGAATTTGACACATAAGTGGTGGGTGTGGGTTGATTAACTGATTTACTGATTTACTGCCTTTCTGCTTAAGGCGTATGTAAAAACATGGTATATATTTACGTGAGATTATAAATCGATTCACCTAGAATCAGATAGGTTTAAAGCAATGGATTGCCTAGATTCAAACTAGTTGAGAAAGGGGATACGAATAGGAGGTGCGAATAAACAAAGTCAAGTAGAGATCACGTCTATTCGTACATGTCACAAGCATTTATGCAAAAGACTGTATTCTAGTTACTTTTACTTGAAGTTTACTCGTCTCCTCCAGATGCGTATAGTTATATAACTTATAGATTAAATTATAAACGGTGACACAAATATAGACCTAAATCAATAAGCTTTATATCAATAGTTAAATCTCGATGTATGATCTAGATATCGTCTGTTGCATTCATTCAGATTTATATTGTGCGAGCAATATAACGCATCACGGATGACAGGAAGGTGGTGATGGTTTGATTTACCGATTTACTGATTTAGGGATATGTAAAACACAAACTAGACACCAAAATATGACTTTAATCAAATAGATAAATAGCTCAAAAGATCAATAGACTCAATAAATCAATAGATCACGAAAAGGTAGGCGTGAGAGGCTGCTATATGTATTTAGAATATTTACTATTGATGTCACAATTAAGAGGAAGAATATTTTGGTATCTGGTAAAATATGAGTCTTATCAATCTTTTCTTACTCGTTCTTAATCATAACGATTGAAAAGCAATGGAGGAGATTATATTAAATAGAGATAAGACAGAAGGGAGAGAGTTAAGAAAATAAAATAATAAAAATAAATAAAAAAGATAAAAAAAAATATGTTATAACGCTATGAAAAGTATACTCAGCTCTAAACATTCTTTGAAAAATTATTAGATGAATTTCATAACAAATATAAAATAATAAAAAATATGAAAAAAATATAAAGAGGGGAAAGAAAATACAAAGATAAACGTAAGAATAGTAAAAATATGATAAACGCCAAATAGATAAAAAAACAAAATTCATAAGTAATAACAGATGAACAAAATTATTATATAATACAATCACACACACACATACACAAAAAAGTGAGAAAAATAAATTTAAATAAAAAAATAAAAAGATGAAAAAAAAAATATAACTTACCATATTTTTATTTATTTATATTATTATGTATTATTATAAACGATAGATGTTTATTAACACTAAGTGCACTATCCGCACCGGCTCCATCTACCTGATTGTCTATTAGGTATCCGACTTGGATCCTTCTCCTGCTAATCTCTACTTCTCTCAATTTTACTTTTCGATCTTCTTTCCTCCTTCTCTTTCCTCCTTCCTCCTTCTTTCTTCCTCTGTTTTGCATTTCTTCTTTTTTTCAACTATGTGAGAACCCCACCTCCTCCGGATTATTATGATTAGGGATGGGGAGAGGTCCCATCGCTTATCTCTGAAGAGCCGGAATATCATAATCCTACATCGATAATCCACGAACTCCGTGACTGTCGCTTTTATCCTCGAAACGTATACTATATACGTATTATATAAATATATTTCTGATATATATATATATATATATATGACTATAAATAACTAAATATATATATCATTATAAATATATATATATTGATGACGATAAGGGGTAATAGTATAAGAGGTTATATAGTTTGAACACTCTATAATATCTGAGAATAAAACTGACCACCCTATATTGTGTTCTATTCAAGCCTTAATATAGATATATTATATTATTATATATATTATATCATATTATGATATATTATATATATATTTATATAATTAATATAAATTATAACTATCACTATATATATATATATAATAATATTATAGATTATATATATATAGTTAATATATATATAATATTATAATTAATATATAATATATATATTATAATATATTATATATTAT
>JABUQX010027568.1:25000-47874 GCA_015478945.1 Trachelipus rathkii | reverse complement strand
TGAGTAATAAAGTAAGCAATAACGAACATTTTGCATGAGAAAGAAATGTTTTTTAGTGTTTAAAACGTGAAAGAATTCAAGGTAGGGGAAAAAATAATTTTTCGTGGTAATTTCTGTCCTATTGATTTTTCTTTCATATTGCTTCTGTGTATACTTAACAAACTTATACAATAACCTGTATAGGAGGGTCCCCTAACGCCAAAACCTTACTTATTATTGAATTAGACGATGCAGTAAATACTAACCTATATGGATCGCCGATGCGTAAACTTATTACTTGGACTAACTAGATGGACTACTTGCCGTAACTTTTTTATTCGTTGTTTTAAGGTTTTCTTTCTTTATTTCATTTTTTGGCGATTTCAAAAATATATTTTCTCGGTAATTGCCAAACGTACGATTCTTAAAAGTACGAATTTTTATAAAATAATTACTTTTTTTTTTAATTTAACATTTTTTTATCTGTTTAATAAGTCAAATTTTATTTAGTTATACAAAAACATTATCTTCAAAAATAATTATAAAAAGGTAATAATAATTAATAATCAATATAGAACAATGAATAAAATATATATATATACTAGTATTTATATTTTGTAACTTATGCTTTAACTATATATGATTATATAATTATATACTATAAATAACTAATAATTAATATATAGTACTTATAATCTATATATATATCTATATATATTTATGTATATATTTTATACAGTTAACACATCTCGGCTACGGGCAGAGCGCCTAGATCTAGGAGGGGAGTGTGCTCATTTTAAATTTTGAGCAAAGGATGGAGCCAGAGAGAAGAATAGCTCACAGAACCGAACCCGAGATCGCTACCGTGACTGAAATCCTGGGTATTTTGTTAGTTGGGCGAGTGCTCTAACGTGAGTACCGGACGCAGTTTTGTGCTTGATCCAACAGTTCTTGACCTAATAGATAGAGAGCGATTCCGTGATGTAACGAGGAAAATATTCATAATGAACAAAATGCGCCATTAAATTTATATACTTTAATTGATCAGTGGTTCTCAACTTTAAAGGTTGAAAACTAGCCAAAAAAACTCGTCCCCTAGAATTTTTTTAATATATATATAGTAGTAGTATATATATAATATATAATAATATATATATATACTTATATTAATAATATTATATAGTATTATAGATATATATTATATATATATATTATATAGTATATATATGTATATATTATATATTATATATATTAGTATATATATTATATATTTATAGTATATATAATATACTTTATTATTATGTAGTTTATATATATATCTATATATATTTATTATATATTTATATATTATATATTATATAAGTTTATATGTATATTGTAATATATTATTATATAATATAAATATTCTGGGAATAAAAATATAGTGAAGAGGTGTTGCTTGCATATTCGATTGCTTATGTCTATCATATTCTGGGTTGCTGGTGTTTTTCTGACAGATAGCAATCGTAAAATCAGGCTCTACATCATTTTGATCGGAGTTGTTTTTAATCAAGTAAAGAGAGGAGATCTTGCTCTCACAGATATGTTGTACGGGAAACGGTAGACGTCAGTATTATATAGAGATGAGATAACCATTTTTGCAAGTTGAGGATAAGACAGGACTACTAGTGACCAGAATTTAATAAGAGATAATGTATCATAAGCATGCTGTAAAGAGTAGAGGTCATTTATGAAGGTCTATAGAGTGAATGTACATCTATCGGTTGGAAAGGGTTAAGTATTAATTTTGCTCTGCTCTCTTCTATTTCTGGCAAGCTAAGACTTTAATTTCATTATCAAGAGAAGATAAAGTGAAATTGATAAGATTCCGATGTGGTAATATTCATTTCTCTATAAGATTTTGCAGATTTCATAAGTGTGAAATTTTTTTCCTGGCTTTCGACATTTTTTCCCAGCATTCAAGTTTTCATAGTAAATGCCTTACAATTTATCGATGAAACATCAATGGTTGTGGATTTCCCTTGCAGTGAAAAATTCAGATCATTTTGTCGAGAAAATATATGTAATGAGATTATGCCAGTTTTAGTTGCATTGTTTTTGAGTGAGTTTTTCACTGAAATACTTGGATTCAACTTTTTATTCTTGAAAAGAATTCGGACATCTCTTCTCTCAGATTTTGAACTCGAAGTTACTTCCTCGCGAAAGCAATTGGACTTCTGTGTGAAAGAGCAAAACTCTCATGTCACCTCTCGAAATCTTGAACAAAACGGTAAAAGGGACTATTAAGTTGAACTAAATGTTAATGGTTTACCATTTTGATACATCATTAAGACTTTCGAAGTTAAGGGGATCTATCTCTGGGATGGGCAAAGATATGAAGATCATGACATGTGTAAACTTATTACATCAGGGCACCTTCTTTACTTTGCCTATAAATCCAGAACGATTGCTAAGCATTGCTGATGCACCCGTCAGTTGTGCATGCACAGACATTTTCCAAGAAAGTCTACGATATCATAGAATGTGTTGACTGTCTGGAAAATATCTTCTCCAGTAGTTGAGGCTTCTAATGAGTGGCAAAATAGAAATTCTTCTTTAAAATCGCAATCTTTTATATACCTTGCGAAAACAAGCAACTGTGCATAGTTACTAATGTTTGTAGTTTCATAGAGTTGCATGGAAAACATCTTTGTTGGTGCCATTTTAATTTCTTCTATCACTTGTTGCTTGACGTATCCGCCATATCAGAAATTCTTCGTTAAATAGTAGTATTGTTCGATAAAGGCACATAATTTAATTTATTTGCAGCAGCCTCACCTATCATGGAACTTACAATATTTTTGCAACACGGAAGAATGAGGGTTTCAGCAATCGTGCGGGTTTTTTTTTTTTTTTTTTTTTTTTTTTTTTTTTTTTTTTTTTTTTTTTTTTGCTTTAGCGATCTTGAGTGCTTATATACCTGCATGAGATTGCTGATGTGACTGACCAGATTTATCAAGACGAGAATGTTTCACACCACCTTCCATTCGATTAAAGAAGCTTGCATCTTTATCCTTTAAAGTTGTATGACAGCCATGTAGATGACGTTTTAGAAAGCTAGGTTTCATAGAACCTTCATACAAGACCTTGTAACATACGACACACTGTGGTTGTATTGCGACTGCTTTATAATGAAGGTGAATAGCCGTTTTGAAATGTAACTCTCATCATACTGGTCCTCTTTCTTGATGGAGTCAGCACTAATATATAATATTATATATATTATATATATATATATATCATATATATATATATATTAGTATATATATCTAGTATCACACTATATATAACTCATTAATATACATATTTATAATATATAATCATATGACTCACCTACCACATATATATATACTAGATACTCATATCACCTATATATTAAATATTATATATATATATTATAAATATTTTATATATATATATGATATATATATAAGTATTTGTATAGTATAGATATAGATATAGTATTATATATTATATTTATATGTATATTTATATATATATATATATATATACTATATACTATATATATATTTATAAATACTATAACTAATACAATATGATCATTAAATATATTATAATATGACAGCTCTACCATATATAATAATACCGATCACATATAAGTATAGTACTATCATATATTACTAACTACTATATATAAATATATCACTACTAATAATATCTATATTATCATTATATACTACTTATATATATATATACTATATTATACTATATATTTATTACATATTTCGTTTTACTTTATAAGATATGATTGAAGTACTTATGTGCATTATTCTACTGCATTACGTACTGAAATCACTTTCCCGTACCCTGGGGGTACGCGTAAACCAGTATTTGAGACCTCTTGCTTTAAGAGAAGAGAAATAGGAAAAAGAGTAATCAGCTCCAATCAATCCATGATATGCGAGAGAATCCCCTTTATATATAGTTCAATTTCAGCGGTGAATTCATACTTTTACAAGAATTTTAATTACATAGTTTTTTATTATTTCAAAATATATTTTCCTTATAGAGTTTTGAAAGATGTAATCTAAAATTTTCAGCTTATTAGTTTTTAAATCTTTGTTTTAATAAAGAATTTTTATTTAAAAAAAATTTTGGAGCTTCATATGTTCTCTCTCATTCTCCCTTCCTAATATTATCTTCTACTTTATTCGATGTTATTTTATTAAAATTTTAAATATCAGGCTACTTAGTTCACTTTGTAAACTAGCGCAGTTCCTTCATGGTTTCTTCTATTCAATTTTGAAAACTTATTCTTTTCTTAATGGCGTAAATTTCAACTCGCTTTATTCTTACACACCGATTTCTCTATAATTTCTTTCTTCTGAGTACTCTCTTCAATTCCTCCCCTCTGTTTTTAGTTCCGTCCATATCAATAGAGGAGTCAGCTTCAATATATTATATAATATTATTATATATATATATAATATTATATATATATAGTATACTATATATATATATATATTTAATATTATATAATATATTATATATAATATATATATATATATATATATATTATATATTAATATAGTTATATATATATATATATAATGATTTAGTTCGAAGGCTAAGATGTCATTTTTTTGCGGATGTTTGATTTTGAACATCGCGGATGCGGATGCGGATGTTTAATATATATATATATATTATAATATATATATATAATATATAGTATTAAATACTATATATTATATTATATATATATATATAATACTATATAATATATATATATTATATATATATATTATTAATTATATATGAGTTTTAAGCCACAATCTATTAATATAATTGTTACCAGGGTGCGGGACGGGGGACCAACTAAATGGACCCCAATAAAACCATCTTTCATACTCAGACCTTTTTAATGAAATAAGAGATTTCGCATGGATTACTGTACATTTATGCACTATGGAAATTCAATTATAGGGAGGTTGTGCTTGAGAGACATCAATATTTCTGCCTTTTCTGCTAAGGAGTCTGTTTCTCTTTTCATTCTATTGACAACATTAATTCCTAAATACTCTCTCAATTGGAACACTAGTTGGGGACAGGCAAAGTATTTCCTTGAAAGTTTTAACCTAAGCGTAGGTAACATTTGCATTTTTGCTTAATAACACTCAACCAACTGATAGGATCGTATTTATTTGTATCTAGATGTTTTTCTTGGTGTAGTTTTCTAATTCTCGTTGCCCATGCATATTTTGATATTGCGGTGTGTTTATTTCTCACTACTGGGACTGTAGAAATTTTCAGAGGAATCTGTTATTGATTTTTCATGTACAAGATATTTTTCTGTATATTTTCATTATTTTTCCTTTAATATGGTATTGAACTGTTCGGATTGAAGTTTTCTTGCAAGTTTACTCAGCTTGGGTAAACATTTTTGCTTAACAATTCTTCAACTGATTGGATCCTCATTTGAATCTAATCGTTTTTCTTGGTGATAAGTTTCATCATTTGCACATACATCTTTTGGTAATGCTGATTCTTCATCACTACTTATTCGTAAAATGAATCTGTTGTTATTGATTTACTTGTAGGTGTTTTGTTTGTATTTTTGTTTTTTTCTTTTAATGGTGGCGAATTAATAGACTGTTCGGATTGAGTTTTTTCAACTGCAGCCCGAGTAAACGATTTAACTTGTTCTTGATATCGTTACAAAAAAAACTTGCTTTATTACGGGAATCTAAGTAGTTGCAATAGTATGAATGTCTTAATTTCACAGAACAAAGCATTAATGACTCTGCCATAAATTACTCTTTTCATTTTTTTAAATCGTCATATTTTAATTTGAGATGGTTAAAATGCTTCTTAGCGTTTGAGATTATGGTATTATATAAGGACAGAAGCTGTAGAGACGTGGATTTTTTTGGTAGTTTCTTCAAATGGTTTCCAATAAGCTTAATGCAGTGTGATATGATGTCATTTTCATATTAGTAAGATTGTTAACTTTGGATACGAACTGGCGTGCGAAGACAAGAAGTTTTTGAGCAGATCTTCTTTCCATCATAATGAAGTGTCTATTAACCAAGGAGTTGGAATATATTTGATAACATTAAGATTGGAATATCAAGCCGTTTTTGAATTGCCTTCACTCATTTACATTTTATTTTCTTTTTTCAGATTCATTTTAAGTATTTTTAATTATAAAATTCTTTATCAAATCTCGGCAATTAACATCCGCGCAACATCCGCAGGGCAAAGGCGATTGCGGATGCGGATCTTTATAATGTGCGCGGATGCCCCGCGGATGCGGATGCGGATTCGGATTCGGCATAATAATGATAATATATAATATATATATATATATATATATATTATATATTATATATATATATATTATAACTATTATATATATTATATACTATAATACCTATATATATACTATATATATATATATATAGTATTATACTATTATATACAAGTAAAACATCAAAATTAACGTACTAACCAAAATTAACGTACTAACATTATTTGGGACTTATATTTGAAATCGAAAAATTACTGTGATGATTCCATATATTCAGGGTAAGTAAATGGTTTAAAAACATTTAAATATTTTTTTTAGTTTTTATGAAGATATTCAAAAAATAATCCAATAATGCTGTATAGAAAATTGAAAATCCATCATACACTATTTCAATGTATTTTAATACCGCGTATGTTCACTCCTGCTAATAATTACGAATTGGTAATGTCATTCTATTTCTATGCTGGTAATTAGGTGTCATATGACATTTTAAAAAAATATCTGTTATGCACACACGATAGCTTCCTGTAGTTGATTCATGGTAAGTGATGGTGGGTACTGTTCTCTGATTCTTCATTTCATAATGTCCCAGACATGTTCTGTGGAAGAGTGGTATAAACTGTATCCTGACCAATAAAATGTTCTAATGCGCCTGTACTGGCTGTACATCATTGAAATATTCATTGATTATAATTATTCAAGATGATAATAGTCTGGGATTATTCTGCATTATAATTTATAATGGATCTCCGATCTATCTCCGATATAGGTGAATATGAAACAAAATATTGGCCTATGAAGATGGTAATGTAGCATTCAACATTTTGTGAGAAAATCTACTCTTCTGTAAATAAGCCTTTTGCTCAGTTATCAACAACATGCTCCCTCGTAAACGCTGTTCTGGATCTATGATGCCTCATGGATAGCCGTTGGTAGGTTGCTGGATAAAGAGGATGAATTTGTTCAGCAAGTCTTTATCTAGTGTTATCCATGCTTACTCTAGTTCCAAGAACATGCTCCAACTGTATTTGAACATTTCTTGCCGTAGCAAAGAGGACTCAAACTGTCCGCACTTTTATTTAAAAAAGTCTTTAACGAGGTCGTTGCACTTGATGTATTGTCTGTTATTCTGGTATGTTTTGTCAATATCCCTATAAATTCGAATTACTCTAAAAATGGTTGCATGTGACAAACCGAACCTTCTCTCGAGTTTCTGGTTTGCATAACCTTCATCAAACAAAACTACAGCACGAACACATTCATCATTTGTTAAATTATGTCTACCCAATAATGCAAAATAAAAAAAAAAGAAAAAAAAGGAAAAGTATAAAAGTTAATCTTTTTTTTTATTCTTTATTGGGTTAGAATATTTTCTTTGTCATTTATTTTCTACTCAAGTTTATTTTTCATTTAATAGCAAGCGAGTTTAGAATGGTTGGTTTAGAGCTATCTTTTGGAACATGATTTTCATATGGATAAAAAAATTATTTATTGCAAAATAAATTTTTCTTTTCAAAAATCGGATATGAGGATAATTTGTTTTTCTGTGTAGATCGATTTTAAATTATTTTTACAGGTTTCAAAATGATTTGTCCAGTTCTTTCTTATGACTTGTTCCATCAAGTTTCGACCAGAAATAAATAAATAAATAAATAAATAAATAAAAAAAAAAAGATTTTTTGGGGGTGCAGTTTTCCACCCCCCACTCAAAAAAGAAAAGAAAAAAAGAAATCATTTCAAAAAAAAAAAAAAAAAAAAATCTTTAAGTCTATCTCTCTAAATCTACCACTCTTCATAATTCTATTCGCCCTCATAAATCTGCATAAAACCAGGGATGGCACGAAAAAGTTCAAATGATTTAAATTAATTGATTTTTTACTTGATTTTTTTTTTATAAAAAATTCATGATTTTTTTTGATTTTTTAGTCAAATATTTTTCCTAAATTACTATTAATTCCTTATTAAATTAGGCATCGATCACCTAATTAATGATAGTATATTTCATTATATAATAAGTAAATTCATAACTGTGGTTTCAAATCATTTTTAATAAAGAAATAAATAAAATAAGAGCACTCAGAAATTACACTATATATAATTTAAATATTAATTAAACTAAATATTAATTATATTTACTAAACTTATTATTAATTAGGTAATAATTAGGATTATTTACTAATTTTATGAAAAAATAGTCTTAAATAGCAATATTAGGAATGGAAAATAGTAAAAATAAAAAACACAAAAAATTAAAAAAAAATATAAAAGAAAATCAAAAATTGGATAAAAAAAAAAAAAAATGCAACCCCTAGGACACAACTCATGATTGGGGACCAATTATCTGGGGGGTAGTGTGGTGTGGTGTGTGAATATATATTAGTATATATATATATATATATATATATATATTATATATATATATATATTATATATATATATAATTATATATATTTATATTTATATATATATACTAAATTATGTATTATATATATATATATATATTATATAGTATATGTCAGGGGCGTATACATAGGGTAGGCAGGGTAGGTAGCTCCAACCAAATAAATACAACACTTTATAGTATACTACCTCCCCATGCTAAAATAAAATTCAATATTGGAATTTTTATGAAAAGCGTTAAATATAAACTTATTTATAAAATAATTTAAGAAAAATCTTTACTATATAATAAATTATATATAGATTAATTTATTTGGAAATTTCCTTCCTACTCTGTCTAAGAGTTAATTGGAAAGCGGTGGGCGTTACGGGTAGATCTTCATATTTCATAAATATATAGGAAAAAGCCAAGGGTCATACCTTGCTGTTGAGCGAAAAAATAAGCAAATTTGGCGAGTACGAAACTTTCGCTCAGCCAGTGAACGAAATAATTTGAAAAAGAGATTTTGACATGTTCTCTCTCTCTCTTCTCTTCTTCTCCTCTCTTCTTCTCTCTCTCTCTCTCTCTCCTTCTTATCATTCTCTCCATTCTCGTGATCTTCTCTCTCTCTCTTTCTCTTCTATCTATTATTATTATCTATTATTATTCAACGATGATGCTACTATCTATCTATCTATCAATGTACGATATTTTCATTATGTGGACAGAGTGAACATAAATGTTTACCATATTTGAAGATATTTTTTTTTTAAGTTTATGGAAATAGAGGGAGTGAAAAACGAAAATGGCTTTAATTGAATTTTAATAATATGTATTTTTTAATTAGTGTTGGTAACCTTATGTAATTAAAATAATTATTTAAAAATCTGGGTAGGCCTACATGTAGCTTTTGAGTCTCAATCTTAATGCATTAATACAGAATAAATAACATAGCTTTATTCAATACCGGGAGGAGTAAATTAAATTTTCCTTAATAAAAAAGTTATTAAGTGTAAAGTTTCGTTATACTATATATATTATATATTATATTATAGTATATGATATATAATATTTATATATATATATATTATTATATATGTAATATAGTATATATATTATATATATATTATATATATATATATATATATTTATATATATTATATTATATATTATAATATATATTATATATAATATAGTATATTTATATAGTATATATATATATATATATAGTATAGATATATATATATTTATTTATTTATAACTAACTAGTCCCTTTAATGTCAATCTCAAGGGTCACGCCAGCTGATATATAATATATATATGTTATTTATATATATAGTATTATATATATATATATATTCTATATTATTATATATATAGTATATATATAATATATATATATAGTATTATATGTATAGTATATATAGTATAATATGTAGTATTGATATATAGTTAAAGTAAAATTTTTTTCAGTTTTTATTTTAATAAAGAAGAAAAAAATCCCAGAAAAAAAGCGAAAACAGACTTACAAAGCGAATTCAAAGTGTAGACTAACTGCCATGGCATCAAATTATTTTTCGTGCTTCTTTTAAAATACAAATAATCGCACACTTTAGTAAATGTTAGGATTTAATTCATAAGGAGTATATATATATTATATCATTATACTATATATATATACCTCACACTTATATATAGATATTATATATATTATATAATATATTATATTTATATATTATATATATATATTATATATATATATCATATATATATATAATATATATATTATTTAGGTCAGCATACCCGAAAGGCCAGGCATGTATAAAAACTATAAGCGGTACACGAAAATAAATATATTTTTTAATCAGGAGACATTTTTACCCGGAAATTAAAAAAAAAATAAAAAAAATAACGCTTTTAAAAATTAATTGTTAAAAATTGTGAATAAACTTGCAGTTTTTTTGATAAATAATGATAGAGTGACTCAACAGGTCTCAATGCAATGTTGAATTTTTTTTTTTTTTACACTAATGAATACCCTCCGATTAAACAAGAACGATTTGATAGAGTCGGGGTTTCGGCCTACCGGGGACCGACGGGGGGGACTTCGTCCTCTCTGTCTCTCGTCGGCTCGAGCCCCTTAAAAGGATATAAAGAGAAAAAATAATATTTTCTCCTTTTGCGTAAATAACGGTATTTGGCAACTTTTTCTCTCGAGACACTGCAGCTTTCAAGGTCAATTAGAGCATGCAGTGAAGATTTTTACTAATATTAATATGGGTTATTATAATATATTAGAATAATAATTTTTTTTTTAAGTTTCTTCGATGAAATTATTTCCTGAAATAAAATGTTATTTATTTCCTGTAGATGTTATATGTTTTTCTGTTTACATGCTGAAACCTTTTCGGGATGCTGGCATTATATATATTATATATATAATATATATAATATTATACTATATATATATATATATATAGTACTGGTATATATATACTATTATAATATTATATAGTATTAGTATATATATATGATATATTAGTATTATATATATATGTAATATATATATAATTATATATATATATATTGGACTTATGAGTTTTTATTGAGGATAATATATTTTTTTTATTTGTTTTTTCATATATGTTAGTGATTATGATAATAGACAATTTAATTAATTGTCTGATGAGAACACCGGCGTGCCAAAAGCGTGTCCTATTTGAAACACCAGTGCCAAAAACGTTCCATTTTGAAACATCGAAGTTCCAAAATCGGTATTTTGAGTGCTAATAAGTGCACAATTAAGGAGGGTAAAAAATAATGTTTATCGCGTTTTTATTTTTCATATGTAAAGTCTGTGTATACATAGACAAACATATTCATATCTGAATCTTAGAGGAGTAAACGAACTAAACAATTGGATCGATGATGCAGTCATGTGGATCGACCGATGCAGTAATTTCGAACTACCTTACTATGGGTATATGTTGCGTGTAAGTTTTTTCTCCTGCTTTCAGGTAAGAAATATTTGCATCTACAGACTAAATACTCGAGGTGTCACTCTCTCCTGGCGCTGCCAATACGTCGGGATGGTAAAAAATTGACGATATTACTTATTTTTTTTTTTCTGGTATTTAATTTATTGATCCTGCTATCGTGCATTTCATTTATTGTTAAGTATCATATAATAATGTATACAACACACCTCTGACTACGCTCAGCTTGATACTGCGGTCCAAGCTTGCCCACTGTGAGACTAGCTCGCATAAGCGATTCACTCACTTCGCTCCGCTGCGCTCGATCGTTTGTGAGCTTTAGCGACCGCACAACTGGAACGAAAGATCGGCGCTCGTGAAAATGGGAATGTTAATAATGAATAGGAAATGGAGATGAAAAAAAAACAAGACAAAACAAAAAAATTTATTGAAATTTGAACTCATAGATATATATATCTATATATATTTATTATATATAGTTATATATTTTTATATATATATATTATTACATATATATATATGTATGTATTATGTATTATATAGTATAATATATATATATATATATATATAATTATTATAATTAAATTAAAATATGTTTAAATTTGAGGTAAGGTTCAAACCTAAAATTTTAAACCGTATAAATTGTTAAACGAATCGAAGCAGTTGTTGTTGTTGTTGTTGTTGCTGTTGTTGTTTGTTTGTATGCAGCTGCTCGGCTTTTTGTTGATGTTGTTTGTGAGTTGTTGTTGTTGTTTGTTGTTTGTTGTTGTATGTTGTTGTTGTTGTTGTTGTTTGGTTGTTGTGTTGTTTGTATGATTTTGTTTGTGTGTTGTTTTAACATTTAGTGCAATCGGACATTTGCATGAAGTTTTGTTTTGAGGTGTAAGCTTTTTGTTAAATATTATTCAAAGGTCAAATGTGAAGCAAAGGGTCGATTTCTTTTAACCACTTTCCTCAGAGTGACAGCAATGAATATGCGGATGGTAAGTTACTTTAAAAGTTACGAATAGAATCGAATTTGCTCATTCGAAAGTTTGGGCCATATCTCTATAAATTTTTAATGACTGAGTCTTCCGCTCAAATTGGGAATGTTGTTGGTTTATTTGCTATGTTCCAATTTGATAATAGGGTCAAGGATACCGAAACATTATCATTCTAACCAACAAAATTTGAATTCAGTCAATAAAACTGAGTAGAGAAATTTCAACCTGCGAGTTTTTCGACTTATGTTGAAAATGTAGTGATTTTTCACTGTTAATTACTCTGCAGGTTGGTAGTCAGGTATATTTTCATCATATATTGAAAATTACCTGAGTTATGCATCTAAGTTTGATACAGTAATTCTATACTCTTATATGATTCATTAAAATTTATGTTATGTGCATAGACATGATTAAAGGCATGGTGGTATGGTTATTGGTAATACTATATTATTATATAATTATATATATATATATATTATCTTATATATTAATATTTATATTATATATTGATATTATATAATATAATATATAGTATATATATTATAGTATATATATATAATAGTAGTATATATAGTTTATATATAATATAATACATATATATATATTATATATATTAGCTGAAATGTTAATACTAATAATATATATATAATTATACTATATATATATTATAGTAGATATTATATATATATATATATATGTATATTATTATATATTATCTATATAATAATATTATATATTTTTATATATTTATATGATACTGATATTTATGTCCTTGTCAAACGGGATTTGTACTTTTGATAGTCACCGGACGACACGAAAACTTGCCGTTTTGTAGGAGATTTTCCTGTATTAATATACAGTTTACGGCTAGTGTTTAATACAGCTATCTAATACTCACCTCCTTCATCAATAGCAACCGACATACAAGTAGGTACAACCTTTAATTAATCATACAGACATTACATTCCTATGTAGCCTCACGCGACAGTAGGTCTGTGAGTCAGAGCCTAGCATGCGCACCGATGGGGGATAGTCTTGACTTGGTTCAGACTGAGGCTGGGGTTACTATCACCATCTGATAATTGTGACTTCCATTTGGTGATGGGCCCCACTGGATGGAAAACATAAAATGTAAACTTTCCCGATTGTTCCGTGGTAAAATGTTTATAAATAATTAAATAAATATATATATTATATATAATAATATATATATATTATTATATATATATTATATTATTTAAAGTAGTAGTATATATGTATATATATTATAATTATATATATTATATAATATTATATATAGTATATATATATATATATATATAGATGTAATATAATAATATATATAGTATATATAGTTATATATATATAATATATATATATTATTAGTATATATATATATATATTATATATTATATATTATATATATATATATATATATATATATATACTATATATGATATTATATATATTATAGTATATATATTTGATATATTATGATTTATATAGGTTATATATATAATTATATTATATATATATATAATATGTTATATAGTATTATTATTTATTATATATATATTATATATATATATATATTTTATATATTTATATTATAATATATATATTATAGTAGTTATATATATATAATGGTATATTATACTATTTAGTCATTTAATGAAAATAGTGAGTTTAGCTGACAACTAAGAACTGATTATTTGTATTTTGACCACAAGCTAATGCCTAAAATTAAAGTTATTATATTTCAAATTAAAAACATTGTGGTTGGGTCCAATTAAAAGTATTTTTAATTATTTTTATTTAAAGGCTCTTGTCCATCTTCGGTGTTCATTCATTTGACCAGAACCACCGACTTGCAATATTGTTTTAATTGAAATAGGTTTTTTTCCGCATCGATTAAAGCAGATGCTCCTACAACACCTTATAAAGGTTTTTATTTCTTGCAGATTTTAGATTCTGTCCTTCTTTGTTTCTGTCTTTTTTCCTCATTAATGTCACCACACTGCTTCCATTAACTGCATTGCACTTTTTATGGAAGAAGGCTAATTGACTTAGGTATTTATTTTCTTCATCTTGTTAACCGTTAGCGTCCTTTTCTTGGGATATCCTTTAGCATTCTTTTACCCTTTCACAAATGAATTAAGTAAAGCATAGTGATTTATAAACTAATTAAATCAGATATTATTAATAACAATTTTCTGCTGTCGAAAACATATTTTTTGCACATTCGCACACACACTCTCGACAGATACACACACACACCTACACACCACCCTCACCACACAACACACAACACCGCCAGACACACATACACCAACCACACATATTATATATATATATAATATATATATATATTATTATATATTATATATACTATATATATATATATATAATATATAATATTTATATTTATATATAATTATATATATATTATATATATGTATATAGGTATAATATATATTATTTATAGTATATATATATATATATTATATATTATATAATATAGTATTATTATATATATATATATATATTATATATATATATATATATATATATATATTAATATATATATTTAGGCGTACCGTAGGTTGAACGGTAGAGACAGAGTCGCATGGTAAGGGCCCGGGTTCATCCCTAGTCCGGATCCTAAGGTAGAAATTACATAGAGAAGTTCTCCTCCTAGAATGGTATGCCGTGGGTGTGAATTTTTTTATAATATATATATAATATAATATATATATATATATGTTTATATATATAAATATATATATATATATATATATAATATAATATTTGATATAACTATATATTTATATATTATATATTTATATTTTTTATAATATATATATATTTATATATATTAAATTATTTTATAATAATTATATTATATTATATATATATATATATGATATATAATATATATATATATATATTATTATATTTATTATATATTTATATATATATTATTATTTAATTATTATTATATATATATTGTGTATGTATATAGTTTATTATATATTAAATTATATTATATATATATTATTTATTAGTTATATATGATATTATATAGGTACTAAGGTATAGTAGTTATATGTATGTTGAGAGCGGGATTTCTTCTGTTGAGCCGCTCAAAATAATTTCTCTGTACACTCTCATGAGTTAAGCTGTTGTGGCCGGTTGTGCTGTATATCTACCTGTATACGATCATCAAGAAAGGGGTTCTCTGTATGATTAACGATTTTTAATTATTAGTTTCATTATGGTTAAAGTAAATTATTCGGACGTGCTTGACAGTATGGTTTTTTGAGTAAAATGAGGTCACTGCATATGCTGCCGAGAAATGCCTGGCATTTTGCGGAGTGGTAGGAGAGGCGGTAAAGATTCATGTCATTAGAAGAGAGGTCGTGGTGAGTTGTCGGCTTGTTAAGAGGTCCGGGAATTGTGTTGTTGATCGTAGGTGGAATTGATGTGTTTTGACCTTCTGGTGTCAATATTTGTTTGATTAATTGCTGTGTGAGAAGTGGCCATTTGTTGTTAACTTTTAATATTTGATTGCATTATTTCATTTGATTTAATTGTCTTAGAATAAAAATAGAAGCAATTAATGTAAGAAAATAAACAATAATGATTTCAGGTTAAATACAAAGAAAACAGTGGAATTGCAGAAGAAACTTACGTTGTGAAACTTAATCCACTCCGTCCTCAGAGCTCATTTACAGATATGATGGAAGATACGTATGCAAAAGAGACAATTGTGAGTATATAGTTTAATTAAAATACAACTTTTTACTTAGATTTTTTCCGAAAAAGCAGTGAAATAAGAAACCCTAACACAATAGGCTACAACATTTTCCTAAACAAAAAAAAAAAACCGTTAGGAATGCCGAGTTAAAAAAGAAAGCACTCGAGTTCAAACGAAGGAGGAACAACGTAGTATTGTGCTCGTCAAGACCCCATCACACTCCCCCAGAAGTCCCCCCAACCGGAGGAGTAAATGAAGAAGGTGGCATCACAATACGAAACAGCTCATTGAAAGCGAGATCAGAAGAGCATGAGAGCAGCGAACCTGGCTGAAGAGTCCCTTCCACTCTCTAGGGAGAAAGGGAAGAAAGAAGAATCTCCCCCTCAGCTATTTCCCCCTTCAACGAATTTGATGCCGTTAGACTGGATCCGCAGACGACACTGGATTTTACTTAATGAATATCGATCAAAGGGAGAGGTAAGGCTTTGGATCAAATTACAAGCAAAATTACAATTCGTTGAACGACTTTCCTAAAGGGACGATGTTTATATTAAACTAGTAAGGGTATATGAGAAACTCTATGCAACCATCGCTAGAACGCAGATAGAGAAGTCTTCAAGTCAAGGGATGAGGGAGGGGGAGCTTCATCTGATATGTAGTTAGAATAAAGGCGATCTCGATTTCCAATTTCGATTCATAAAGGACAACGATGCAAAATTTATTTAGTGAACTCTTTCTCTTACGATTGCCTAAGCAATTACAGATCTCCCTCATGACAACAGAGAAGAACCATGATTTTGAGGAATTAATTGAAATTGGCGACGACGACATTTTTTAACATTTTTTTTCCACAAAACGGTGCTCGCACATCCCCGCGGGGCGGAGAAAGCCGAATGGTCAGCCTGTGAACGCCATCGAGTCAACAGAAGAGAAAGTCAACAAGCACTGGCGTGAGAAATAGAGGTTCGTCTGATGAATCTTCTCATGAAGTGTGAAGAAATGAGATCACGATGAAGATAGACGATAGTCGCAAAGAGCGTGATAGAGCTCGCGAAGACGATCTGTCAGAATTCGAAAAACTCCACCCCAATAGATGATCAAAATCAAGAGGAGGATTTTCACGATACATATACAAGTTGCTGCTGGCCCTAGTGGAAGGTCTTTGTAGGTTTTTCATAAAAATTCTTGCAGTCGTTCAGTATTTAAAGTGTGAGGGTTATATCTGTCCGATGTACCTTGATTGGCGATCCCCGGCAACTCTTCTCCGGCAGCGGAAGCTCACAGTCGAGCCAGGGAAAGTGGAAGAGGTTAGGCCTGTGAGCGAACTCCAGGCGCAGGTGGGGTAAAATTTTGGGGAATGAGCTTTGGTGAGTAGAATACCTTGTAATTGTTTACTCTGCAATTTTTGGTATGAAATATGAGTCTAATTTTTGGGCGGGGAAATATTGATTTTAATATAAGGTGAAGAAAGAGACATTATTAGTTAGATAACCAATGGAGAGGGATTAATAGTCTTAATTCTAGAATAATAGAATTACAGTAACTATAGAATAAGGGACATTTTTATAATTAATAATCCCCATGGTAGTGAAAAATATTGATTATAATGTTATGTTTATGATATAATATAAATTTTGATTTAATAAATAATATTTGTAGATAAAGATGGGTTATGCAATTTACGGCCGAATAAATGAGTATAGGTATTTTTAAGTATACTTGTAATTATATTATCGTGGGTATATTGTGAGAATGTTGTTAATAGTTGATAGAGTTTAAATGGAATAAGGATTTTAGCTTGTAAAATAATCAGAGGGCGAGAGGGGGTATTAAGAGCGCATCTATAGAGAACGAAGGAGTTTTAAGATGAATGAGGAGGAGGTGACTCAAATGGACGAGGTGGGGACTTCTAAGTGGGCGAGCTTATCTCCCACCTGAGGTCAACTCCCACAGAGTCCTCTTCGTGACTTTACATTGGTAACTGCAAGTGCATGGTGAGATTATAACGATAATGACAATAATAATAGTAGTGATTGTAGAATTAGAAAAAGAAAATAAAGTGGGGGGGGGGGGGGGGAAAAAATTCTTTTTGGCGGGGGGAGAAAATGGGAAAAAGGGTTGCGTTATTTTTGAGTAAAATTCTTCTAATTACACTTGAAGACGAAGCTTTGGTAAATGAGTCGCTGTATTCCGACCGGAGTGACCTGCTTCCCCACTTCGTCACTGGGGAGAAGGGGGGAAGAGAGGCGACATACATGATTTGTGACCCATACTTGTTGATAAAATAATGATAAAATGAATTGGTATTAAATGGAAGGGGGCGAAAATTCTTTCGAAATGATTGTATTCGCTTTTAGGTGAAGGGGTTTCTTCTCTTCCGATAAGCTGAGGGTCATTAACATTTTAAGAAATAGAATGCTGTGATTTATCTGGTAATTACTGTAAGTGGAAGTTTCGATGGCAATCAACTAAATCGTTGCAGCTATAGAGATGTAAGGTTTTTTTGTTAAATTGGTATTCCATTTTCGATAAAACTTAACAATGAATTTACATACTAGACACGGAAGTTGCTGACTGGTGTAGCGTCCTGAAGTTAGATAAGGGGGGCTGCCATTAATTGGCACTGCAGAGCGAAAATGGGGCGTGCAGTGAATATTTTATAAAAGGGTAATTAAAAATTGCTCAAAATGAAAGTTATAGTTACAATGTGCATGCCTACGCTACAGATATCAAATTTAATGTTCTCGGCATGCCTTTTCTCAAAAACCACGGGTTCATTATTGCTTAGGTTCATGTATTTTATTAGATCCTAGAGAAAACGTAGGTAATTTCTCTTAGTAATATTGAGCTATTGTGATTTTCCAAGCATGTACGAAATTCTATATTCCCTCTAGCTGCTGTCTCTTTAAAATATATACCGATATCTTTGCGAATAACGAATAGTTAATAATATTAATTGTAAGTACCAGGTCTTTGTTCTTAAATCCGCTATAGCACTAATTTAGATTTAAGAAGAGGTAATGAAACAGCTTGCGAAGGGTGGAATTTAATAGTGTAACAGAAGTACAGAAGAACCGGGCGGGGCTAATTTATAACAGCTGGTGAAGGTAACCGGAATATTCTGCTCCGTCGAAACCGACGCTACGAAACTATAGGGGAGGGGGGAGGGGGGGGTAGAAGATTGTACTATTGGGAGGGGGGTTGAAGATTGCACTGTTGATAGAGGGATTTTATGGGGGAGGGGGAGGGGAGAGAAGAATTCCTTTTGAAGGAAGAAATTTTTGATGGCGAGGTTTGGCGGCAAATTAGCTCTCTCATACCTGGAATGTGAATAGTCACTGGCTCGCACGATAAGCAATTGAGAGTAGAAGCATAGGCTCACTTTTTTGAGAAAGCAAAGGAGCGAAATCAATAATTAAAGTATGGACCGCGGGGGGTATTTCCAGCGGGGGAGAAGCAAATTGGGGTTTCCCATGGAACGCTTCTTGCCAAATTGGATGGCAGGGTTCGTTTAGATCGTTGATTTGAGAGTTCTTGAACGAGATATTTATGACAATGTTTACTCTGCCTAAGATTAAAGATATTTTATTGCAATTGCAACATTGTAAGTTATTGACAAGGCTAGACATTCGGCAAGCTTACTATAAAGTGGCAATCAGCGAGGAGAACAAGAAATGATGTTCACTATTACATTGCTAGTTTGTGTGAATACAGTTTTAAACTACTTTATCAGGGCACAGTGTTCCTTCTAGTGCTTTCAGCGCTTCATGTAAAATGCTTGCTTGGAGATTTAAGGAATGTTTTTGTCTATTTAGATGACATATTAATTGCCAGTTTTCGACTCTTGAAGAACATGTTGCAATATTGGAGAAGTTTTAGAGAGATTAAAGTATATTAAAATTTATAGGAAAAATAAATAATATGTGTAATTGGCTTCAAGAAACAGATTTTCTAGGTTTCAATATTAGCGAGAAAGGGATTCGGCCAAGTAAGGAGAAAATCGATGCAGTGGTGAATGTTGCAAAGCCAAAAAATATCAAACAACTTAGAGCATTCTCGTCTATATAATTCTGCGAAGTAACAATAGTCGGAGGGTCCAATTGTGGCAACCCTAACGAAAATGTTGAGGGAAACCGCCTCCAAATAAAAAGGATTTCCCCTGGGAGTAAGAAGCCGATGAGCTTTCAAGAGCTACAAGCGATTATGGTGAGTGGCCACCCTATTGTCGTTTCCTGATGAAAAAACTGAGTGACTAATTATTAGGGAACGAGGTAAGGCAGCTTACTATAGAGGCACTTAGGAGAAGAAATAATCAGAAAAAGATTTTCGGCACTTTACAGTACTATATCTTACTGAGGTGGAAGTGCACTACCACAGTTAGTTAGGAATTATTATGCGTCCAATAAGCAGTTTACAAATGATCATGCTTACTTAATTTGCAAATAGGAAAGTGAGTTTTGTTACAGCAGACCAATGGGCTAATAAGGCTTATACCGAAAAAGAGTGCTACAAGTTCATAATATTGGAAGTTAAACTGTATTAGAAACGACATTCGGCAGAATTATAGAGACATTATGAGTTTAAATTGGTCCTCTAAGGCTAAAAATAATTGACGATGATGTTTGGGACAGAATTGGCTAACGAAGAGATAAATTATAGAGGCTGGGGATTTGCAATGCAATTAGCTTGTATAGAAAAGGGGGAGTGGGCGTGGCAAAGAAACTGCCATGGAAACGGAGTTAAATGGAGGAGGAGTTATAGTGATGGAATTACATGAAGTGTGTGGAAGGGTTAGCCTTTAAATGGTACGTTAAAGGACAAAATTAAACTGGAGTATTATATAATAATATAAAAAATAATAATAGATAATATAATAATATATAAAATGAATAATAATATATAATAGATAATAGATAATTAATAATAATAATAATATCTGGATAATATATTATAATAATAAGCGTAAAATAATAATAATATAATTCGAGGAATAATAATAATAATAATAATAATAATTAATAGAATAATTAATTATGAAAGCTGTAATAATCAGGAAAAATTATAGTAAAAAAATTAGAAAATAACAAATAAATCTAATAATAAATAATAATGAATAATAATAATATGTAAATAATATAATAATAATAGATAATATGTAATAATTATATACATAATGTATTATCTACAAAATATTTATAATGAATTAATATTTACAAATATATATATGTTAATAATTAATTAATAGAGAAATATAATGAATGAATTATAATAATTAGTATAGGAGAATAATGAATCATAAATGGAATGAAAACAGGGATAGTGGTAGTAGTTTGGTAGTAGGTGTAGTAGGTAGTAGGTGAGTAGTTTAATGTAGAGGGGTAGTAGGTGAGTATAGTGAGTAAGTAATAAATTAATAATAATAGTAGAAGCGATAGTGGTAGTAGTTATTAGTAGTAGTAGTAATTAAATTATTGAATAGTGGCAAAATGGATAATAGTAGTGAAGTGGTAATAGATAATGACTTTGGAGGATTTTGTGTAATAATATATAGGGTGGAATTAGACAGTAAAAAGGGTTTAGGGTTGGTTGTTGAAGTGGATAGGTGGTGTGGAAAATCTCAGCGAGTAGATGTTAGATTTCAAGATGAAGATAGCTTATATGAACGAGGAGACTAGTGATGGTTATAAAGGGATCTATGTAAGGGGACTGAGAACTAGTGGAGAGGTGACTGAAGATTGTGTACAGATGAAGGTAAAATTCAGTTTCATCGGGGCAAAAGACTGTCTTTGGGGTTGATCTCTACAGGCACAGCTAAGAATATTAGTACAGTGGAATATTGGTGGATATGTCATTCCAGTGAAAACATCATGAAGCGAAATCTCTTGGGAATAAAACGGACGTTTGACTATCCTGAAGCGGATTTTGCATTCAGATTATGCATAGTGAGGGACGTAAAAAAATTCATACAGAGTTGTTGATGTTTGATCAAAAAAAAAAAGAGCGTTAGAGATGACTCTCAGATTCGGAAGATTTAAAGGGGTCATCGGAGAAGTTTGATACTGCTTCATGGGGTGGATTGAGTGTAAGTTCCTGCAGTATGGGTCAATTATCTGCTTGTTCTTTTATATCGATAGATTTTCGTATGGACGGTAGATACTTTCGCCTTACCTCTAAACAGGCAACGGTCGATCGGTATTAAATGTGTTAGTGGGGCGAACTTTATTTCCGTTCATGTGGCTCTATAGGAAAAGGCTCATGCAGACGGGGGAAGCCAGTTCATGCACAATTATTTGTAATGACGTCGTGTGTAAACTACCAACATAGATAATATTATCACGAAGCCTAACTCCTCTCGTTCGAATGGATTGGCGGAAAATTAATTCAAGCTCTCCATGTGAACTAAGGTGTATGATTAATGATAGGGAGAAATGCAAAATAAAAATGATAAATTTTGCCTTGGCCTGTCTGT